>CAXITT010000593.1:381059-421342 GCA_964033795.1 Lymnaea stagnalis | reverse complement strand
AAAAAAAAAACCCCCCTTTATGGTTCAAGCAATGGCCAGGGATGTCGGTTCCCACCCAAAAAAAAAGATAATAGGTGACAGTGGCCAAGCCCCCCCCCCCCCCACACACACACACCCACACCCATTTAATGGAACTTAGACTTACCAGCGAACAACAGCATGGTAGTGGACAGACACGTTCTAAAGGCGTCATGACCATATAGTGACATATTGTGAGCATTCGATGGACTAACATAGCCACAAATTGAATTGAAAGTAGAAAGCCAAATATCATAACAAAGAATATACCTGAAATAGGAGATTCATAAAAAAAACAACAACAAGACAATGAGTTTACATCGAATAATCATAAATTTAAACTATTTGAATGATAACTATTGTAACATTTCCGTCGTTCTTAATTAACAGAAGAAGCAATGGTGTAGTCTTTGGCACATAAGCTAATTCTACCATGAGTTTGCTTTAAAGCTCATACGTAAATGTATTATTTATTTCAAAATCTTACTTCGGACGAAATAAATATTGAGTAGTTCATATTAGATAATAATAGTTAATTAAAGAATGCCCAAACTTCTTGAAAAGTACCTTAATTGTATTGTATTGAATATAACTTTGTTTACATTTAAATTAGTTATCCTTTCTTTTGTCGTTATTCAATATGGATTGTTATGTTGCAATCTATGTTGTAATATTTATTTATCTTTTAAAAAGTAGCTTCACAATTAACATGTTTAAAATTGTTTTATTATTTTTTTGTTTTAAGGCTTAACCCTAAGTAATGTTAAATGTGTATGCTAAACCCCACCCACGAACAACCCCCCCCCCAAAAAAAAAAAAAAACAAAAAAAAAAAAAAAAAAAAAAAAAAAAAAAAAAAAAAAAAAAAAAAAAAAAAAAAAAAAAAAAAAATTCTAACTTTTAAAATTGATAAAATTCTGGTGTTCGTAAAGCACGAAATCAGGAATATGACTCAACAACAACAAAAAAACAACAAAAAGCAAACAAAGACAAGACAAAACAAAAACAAAACAAAAACAACAACAACCTCACCCAACTTTAAGTGGTACATGTTTTTGTCCATAGTAATGCATAGGTGCTACACCGAATCTGCATTACATTTGCATTTATTGTTGTTAATTAAGATAATATGAACACAAAAATGATGGCAACCAAATTTAATATAGCCACACCCAATGACCCTTAGATGATTCGTGAAAACTTTGTTTGAAATCCATCAAAGCCAAAATCTGTAATTTTGAAACTAAAAAATCTTCAGGGAATGCTAAAGTAATAAGCTGACATGAAATGAACACGGCCAAATGTATACAAAATGTCAAACAAAGGTTTTTCTAATTTAAAAGTGTGTACAATTTCGGCATAAACAAATTATTAACTTCTTCTACAATTGGAAGCCTATTTAATTTCAGAAAATACCTGTTGGTGTGGTAATTCATCGTTTGACACTGATTAAATAGTCAAATCAAGAAAGCTAGTAATATCACATAAACTAAACATCCTTCACTTGAGGAATTTTTTGAAGAAAGATGCTGTTGTAGAAATTAAACAATTTGGATGATATATACCATCTACTTCATCACACAAACCTCTGATTCGCTCGATGAGGGCAAAAATTAGGACCGAAAGAAGTAAAAATTCACCAGTCTCTATAAATTTACCAGCGTCCTTAATGATCTCAAGTTAAGTTATTATAGGTGATTTTTACACTAGAGAATTCTTCTTCTTCTTCTATATATTAAGGGCCCACGATCAATTTATTGATCATTCTGGCTCCTTTGCATGTAGAGGTGATTTGCAATGTTTCTGTGCCTGGTGCTGATGAGGATATTTCACTGGTTGCAAGGGTTACTTTGTGAGGGTATCATGCACTGTGTGTTTAAATGCATGAGGCAATAGACGAAAATGTGTCAAGTGTTGTCGCCTCAACTGTTCCTTTTGAAAGCTTGTTCCAGTCCCTGATTGTATTTGGCAGGAATAGGCAGTTCTTATACTGGCTTCTTGAAGGTATGAGAGGTCTTTTGTTTTAATGATTAAAATCTTGTCTAGTTTAAATATGTATTTATTTACGTGCTGGTTATAAATATTTACAATGTATTCCAACAACATTTCAATTTATTTGGATCAATAAAAAATCTTATCTTATCTAATATTATCTTAACTGATTGATTGATTGATTGAATACTTATATATATAGCGCTTGTATCCATGCTATTTTAAAATGCTCACATCGCTCTGATGCTATTAAATCTATTTAAAGATAAACGCATTTTCAATTTTAAAAAAAAATATTTTTGTTTATCATTTTCAATTTCCCTCATAGACTGTTTCATAATTTTGTCGCTATAGCTTCAAAAGAGCGCACTCCGTATGACTCCTTTCTGTGTCCATCCACACTGGGGACTCTCAGTAAGGACTGTGTTGAAAAGCGCAGGTTCTTTAAGGATAGTTTTTAGATATTAGTTCGTTAAGGTATACCGGTGCATAGCCCTCTATATACAGCTGTACATCAGGACAGAATTTTGTGGCCAATGCGCTCACTCACAGCAACCCAGTGGAGATCTCTAAGAACTGGGGTGATGTGGTCAGGTTTCTTTATCCACGATACAATACGTGCTGCAGTATTTTGTACTTTTTGGAGTCTCTGAATTTGGTTTTGAGGTGAAACCCACAAGCAACTGTTACAGTAATCTAATCTTGACTGGATGAGAGTGACTGCCACAGCTTTTGCTGTTCTTTTATTAAGTTGAGGACGCAGCTGGCGCGTAGATGACAGAAGCAAGCCCTGACCACAGAAATGATATGAGAAATCATTGTAAATTTACAATCAGTATAGAAGCCAAGGTCTCTCAAAGTGTTGAACAAAGGAATCTCAGAAGCACAAACTTGTATCGATGCGATGGCAACTTATTTTATCAGCTCTGTGAAAACTCTGTTAAGGCTGTTCAAGATAACTTATTTTATTGCATCCATTTAAAAAAATATACAAACCTTTAAAAACAAAGTTTTCCTATAAATCCTTTCTAAAATGAAATATTGAGCAACGAGAGTTGGGGGGGGGGGTGAAAATGTTACAAAACATGCAAAAATTACGCCCTTTATAAGACTCCAAATTAGTAACCCCCCACTCCCCAATCAATGGCCGCAACCGTGCATTTATTTCTTGCCCTTCAACTCTATACATATTCTTATGACCTACCCACTTTTACGACTCAGATTTATTTCACCTTTATTTCAGGAAAACAAAAGAAAATATTACATACTAAACTCAGTTGCGATACATTTAAAAAAAGAGAATCTCATTTAGCTCAGTTGTCAGGAATTTTAATTCATGGAATTTGTGTATTCTTACATACTTCACTTTCCCTTAAAAAAAACAGGGTACAACTGATTTTTTAGGGGGAAGGTTGGGGCTGAAAGTTTGATAGAATATATTGCAATCGCCATCGATTCTATGTGCCAAGTTTTAGCGTTATATGTTGACGGGAAGTGGTTTAAATAGACGCCCGTAGATTTAGCCAGCCAGCCCCGAACAAAATCTAAGTGAATTTTAAAAAAATTAAATAAAGACATATTTTTCCTCAACGGCAAGCTTTCAAACATGCTTGCGGTTTTTATAAGTAAAAGCATTATCAAATATGAAAACACTGCCACAAAATGATATAACTTTAACAACAATTTTTTCATTTAATTTAAAAAACGGACCCCGGCGGGGGCCCACCTCATATGGTAGGCTACCCTCGGAGGGTCCTTAAAAAACATTCAAATAAATAATGGAGTTGTAATTTAAAAGTTGTCCCATTAAAATTGGGCCAAAACTGTCAAATATCTTTTAAATGATCGAAAATTAAAGAAAATTCTAGCCCGACCTTGAATGGAACGGATGTTATTACTTTTAAATCGACTGATATTCCAATATTGCCTGTGAAAGGTATTGCTAGTTAGTTTGGCTAAGATCGATCTATTCTCGAATGAACCTATACAATTACCAAAGCCAACTTAAGCTATAAACTTATAATAGGAACCGAAGAAGTGGATATTGTAAGGTCTCGGTAATTAGGGTAGAAGAGAATACGAGAAATAAAAGAAGCATGAGCAGATTAGAAGATGGATGAACCATGGGTGACGGAGCGAGACAGACAGAATGAGAGAGAGAGAGAGAGAGAGAGAGAGGGAGCGAGGGAGAGAGAGAGGGGGAGAGAGAGAGAGGGGGAGAGAGAAAGGGGGTTGGGCAGACATCTTAAATCAGAGTGGACGAAATTATTAAGGAAAGTTTTAGAAGTGATCCTATATTTTTGATCTGCATTTCCTGTTATATTACTTCTACTTTTATTATTACAAAGATTTTTTATTGAGCTGCAATCAAATAGTGTGCAGCGTGTGTAAATTTGTACTTGGTATTTCATTATGAAGAAGAGGCAGTATCATTTGATTGAACGATTTAGGTTTAGATAACCGTCATCACTGAAAGTCACACACACGTACAGGATGAACAGTTACAGACATTATGAGTTCCGTACACTTCAGTATTTGAAAATGGATGTTTTTGTGCTAAGTTCGGTCTAGAACTGCCTATCTATGCAGTAGCCAAAGTTTGAAATTATATTTATAATGCTCATATAAGGAAACAGAAAATTAAGGGCCCCCGGGGAAGAAAGAAATATTGTTAAAGTTCATAATCCCCAGTATTTCCTTCTGGATAATAACGGGTGCGTGTGTGCCAAGTTCGGTCAAGATCATCAATCCACGTAGAGACGTATGCAGAACTAATCCACAAACAAATTTTCCTTTTACACTCATATACAGCCGTGTGATCCCATTCCCATAAGGATTCCGTTCAACGTAGGGATCCAAGTTCTCCGATGGGATTCTGTTTCCAGATGGTATTCTATTTCCTTATGGATCACTTCACCTATGGGATTCCATTCCTTGTCGGCATCTCGTTCCCCCGTGGGATCCCCTGTCTGATGGGATCCTATATTTTTTTGGTAGCATCTTGTTTCCCTGGGTACACTTAAAGTTATCCCTAAGATAGGGGACCAACTATGACTAAGATCAATACAATTGAAAGCTTATACTGTAACACTTCCATATAACGCCAATACAACTTAATACATTTCTCCTATAATAAAATCCCAAAATAACTCTCGTGAACATTCATTCGGGTTATTATTCAAGCTGTACCGAGTGAAAACCTTTGATATCAGTGTTTCTTTCATTTTCCCCGAGGGGAGCAATTTCAGATTTTTTTTTTTGGGGGGGGGGCAGTTCCAGTTGCCGGTGGACAGTGGCCTGGGGCGTAACAAAGGGATGGCAAATGGGACATACGTCCCCGGGGCGCAGACTAGCGGATGCACGATAATGGGCTTTGGTTATTATTCAAGCTGTACCGAGTGAAAAACTTTGATATCAGTTTTTCTTTCATTTTCCCCGGGGGGAGCAATTTCAGATTTTTTTTTTGGGGGGGGGGGCAGTTCCAGTTGCCAGTGGACAGTGGCCTGAGGCGTAACAAAGGGATGGCAAATGGGACATACGTCCCCGGGGCGCAGACTAGCGGATGCACGATAATGGGCTTTGATGGCTTTAATTAGTTTCAGAGTTGAAAAGCGTGGGGGGGGGGGTCCGAAAAAATAAATCATAATCCATAACGTCAAGCACTCAAGTTATGCCCCTGCCAGTGGCGTAGAAAGGGGAGGATGAGGTTGTTCACGCAGGTGTCACTTTTTCTTTAAATGGATGTGCAGCATTTTTGGACAAATGCAGAGTGTGTATCGTGAAAGGAAGAGCGGCGAAAATATTTTGCCGCCAAAGGCGGCACTAATACGAGCTACGGCACTGTCTATCGTCACCAAAATAACGATCATTTTCATCGGAATGTAGGACAGAAATGGAGTGTGCACATGATCTTTGCTTTTATTTATATAAATAAAAGTTAGACAAAGATAAAGAAGGAAAGCCAACTAAGAGCATTTCTCTCTAGCATGTAATGCACTGGAAGAACTGGTGGCCTTCACATACTTAGGCAGCATCATTGACTTAAATGGTGGATCCAAAGTGTACGTCAGGGCTAGAATTTGAAAGTCTAGATTAGCATTTATGCTATTAAAGAAAATATGGGAGTCAAAGGAGCTGACTCTTCAAATAAAAGTCAGAAATTTCAACATAAATGTCAAAATGGTCTACTCTTTGGAGCCGCAACTTGAAGAACAGCGATCATTACGCAGAAAGTACAGACCTTCATAAAATCTTGCCTTAGAAAAATCTATAAAATAAAATAGCTAAACACCATCACCAACAAAGACTTACTAGTGACGACATACCAGGAAAAAGATTGACGTGCATAGGGCACATTTTCCGAAAAAACCCAGATAACATCACCAAACAATCCATAACACGAAATCTACCGAGAAAAAAAAATCATAGTTGAATTCAATGTTTCTGTTAGACTTTTTGATCAGGTAAAATACATTTTTAAGGGATCTTGGGAGGCATTTTGGTGCCAGCACCATACATATACTGGATTCACCCCGGTAGTGGCGTGCCCCAGGGTAATCATTTGACACAAGCTTATATTCAAATTCCGTTTCTTTTTAGATAATTTTGAGGTGACATTTACAGCTTTTATGTGGGAAGCCCCAAAATAAGCCATAATAATGATTAAAGACATATTTAACCCCTCACCAGGGGGGCACGAACCAAATTCATTCCAGTTGTGCGCCCTCGAGGGTATGCATTCTCCCTAGCCTATTACCGCCTCTTAAATTGTTATAATCCCCAGATAATTTTCAAAATAGAGAATGCATTTTAGAAAATGATTTAATTTATTTTTGCAACATTCAACATTTTATTGGAGAATAACGGAAGAGATACCAGTTTTAAAAAAAATGTAGGTGTCACTTAATCATAGAAACGTCGCATGAGCCCAGCAACCCCTATGACTGCAGTGGGCCTCGAATATTTTAGGGACTTAAAGATGTGATGTGGATATTTTCTCACTTATCATATTTTAATTCAATGTGGGGGAGGGCTAAACCAAAATTTGGGAAACGGGGCCTCAAAAGTCGAGCGACGACTCTGCTTGAGTTATGCAAATGTTTATTTTTATTTTACTAAAATCTAATGTGACTTTTTTGTTTTTTTATTTAAACCGTTTTGGGGTTGACTACATAGTTAATAAATAAATATTTTTTATATAAAAAAAATGGGGTTTACATCATTACATGCTCAAAGCAATCGAAACAAAAAACTTACTTATAATAATTAAATTTTCTAAAATTTCAAAGTTTAACTAGAGTCAGAAATATATTTAAAAACCTGTTAAGTAGAAAGGTCAATACAATTTTATGTGTTGTCAGGACAGTTTATGTTATAAATCGTATATGAACGGCATTATTATGTTAAGAAAAAACGAGTTGTTTATAAAAGAACGTTACATATTTTTTAATGTGAGATTTTATCTGAAGAAAATCGTATAGAAATAAATTACACATTTTCCAATATTCATTTGATTGAAAAGTTTATATGAAATTTCAAAATACTAAAACCTTTTCAGATAAATTACAATTTGCCTCTTAGATATACTTTAAAAAAAAAAAAATAAAAAATAAAAAAAAAACAAATTGTAGTTTTAGCCTGATAATCGAAAGGATATTTCACAAAAGCCATTTTTTTTAAGGCTTTCCGATAAATTCTCATGTAGATCAATTTTTTCTTTCTTTTTTAAATCAGTGCAGATAATTTGGGCGTACTAATTCCATTGACTCCGGTTATAGGCGTCAGGTGCCGTTCTTTTTAAAACTGTTTAAAAATAACAATTCAGCCGTTCGTCACAACATCAAAAAAAAAAAATATATATATAATCTTTATGTGTTGAACACATTTTTCTCCGGGGAGGGGGCACTTGACTTTCTCCAGGGGGTGGGTATGGCTGAAAGAAACCCTGTTGATATTAAGTTGAATTTAATTTCGAAAAGATATTCTATGGGAAAAATAAATATTGACCAAAACTAAAACTACGACCGTTAATCAACTAAAATATTTGGGCCCTGTGAGCCATAAAGGGACTTGTTCCTGTGTACAGTGTTTCCCAAACTTTTAAGTTTGGGCGGGCCGGAAAACACATTTTGAAATTGTAGCAGGGGCTTGCGCCAGATTCACTAATTACATTTTATTTATTCCACCATAAATATTCATGTTACGCGGGCCGGCAACATACGGCTCGCGGACTGGTCCGAGGACCACCATTTGAGTAGCACTGCTTTAGAGTTTTAAAGCACAGACTATTTTAGGTTCAATGACTAAAAAACATGTTTTGAAGTTGTCCCATTCCATTCGGCCGAGAGGAGGCAAAGACTTACAGACAACCCACCACGTTTCCGTCAAGTAACTGTAGGCTCTTAAATGTTTACAACGCGTATGCCCGTATAGTTAAAGAATAAGGTATTATTGAACAGGCAAGCCTTTGTTTTAAAATTATTTTGATTTTTTAAAATAAAAGCGCATTTTTGCGTGCACAAACAAAACAACTATGGTGTACATTAATTAAATCCCCCCCCCCCCAAACCCCTGGGGTTGAAGTTCCGAAAATTTGCCCCAATCACATATCTTTGGGTAATTGTTTGTATAAATATTTACAAAAATTTTTAAAATTTTTTTGATTTTTTAAAATAAAAGCGCATTTTTGCCGCCCCAAACAAAACAACTATGGTGTACATTAATTAAATCCCCCCCCCCCCCAAAACCCTGGGGTTGAAGTTCCGAAATTTTGCCCCAATTACATATCTTTAGTAAATTGTTAGTATAAATATTTACAAAAATATTACCCGTCTCGGTAAAAATATTTCATTGTCATTGGTACTCCAGTGGTCTCGGTATTATCGCTTAAAATGACGGTAAGCGTGAATATATTGTTGCTCATAAACATTATTAATAGTGCAGTCCGAGAGATCCCCCCGCCCCCAAGGTAAACATTTAAAACACTTATTTCAGGTCGTGAACTTTAAACATATTCTTTACAAATGCGCCAACACATTTTTACCATTACCATGAACTTTATTTTCGAAAACAACAACAACACAACATGTGTTTTCTTTTACTGAGAGAACAGCGTTTTTCCAGAATTAAAATACTTTTTAAAATGTATTTTAACAGCGCGCCAAAAACCGTATATTAATTAATACATATTTTAGATTTTCATACGTCAAAACTTAGAAAAATCCTCAATATTAAATGGCAGGACAGGCTTCCAGACACTGAGGTGCTCACACGGTCTCCCCAGCATCTTCACAATCTTGAGGAAGTCCCAGCTTCGCTGGACGGGACATGTTGTGAGAATGTCAGATGACCGTCTTCCCAAAAGAATGTTCTATTGTGAGCTTGAACAAAGAAAGCGGTCTGCTGGCGGACAGAAAAAACACTTTAAAGACAACATAAAAGGCTCATGAAAGCGTTCAACATAAACCCAGACACGTGGGAGGAACAGGCACATGATCGAACTTCATGGCGTTCCATTTTGCACAGGAGCTCCATGCAACATGAAGTTGGCAGAACAGCGTCTGCAGAGCGCAAGAGACATGCCAGGAAGGTCCGGTCTGACTCTGCTCCCGCAGATGCGCCATCATTCCCCTGCACCTACTGCATAAGAGCATTTCGCGCCAGAATCGGCCTCATTAGCCATCTGCGCACCCACCGACAGAACCAGTAAAAACCTTGATGATTAAAGTGATCATGGTCGACTCCCGACTGACGAACAACAATTTTAGATTGCACCATTCTGAATAAAGTTTGTGCAAAAAATGCATGCACCGAAACTAACATCTTGAACGTCTCATATTTTTATTGAGCAAAATGGTCAAGCCATTACAAAGATATTTTTTTTGATTGTTATTTACAATTTAATATTTTATAAATCCTTTATATTAGCTTCCATTTTGTTCGTGTTTTTTTTTCTGGCTTAATGTGTAACAAAATTTTCGAATTGCTCATTGACCCATTTCCTGTCAATTTATCGCGTTGAAAAGTGGTGCATAGACACGTTGCCGATGACAACTTATTTTTTTCAAATGTTCTGCCCCACCACAACCCCCCAAAAATCAGTTTTTCTTATTTTCAATAGGAAGATGAAGAAAATATTATGCCAATGATTTCACGAAATGAAACTTCCAATGACGTCGCTAAAATAAGATTCTTTAAAAAAACAAATAATCGCAAGTGTGTTTAGTGCGGACTATTTTCTTTTGTTTTTTTTTGTGTGAAATATTTGTTGTAATAAATCTGCAGTGTAAAGGCGTGTGGGTCATTTAATATTCATTTCTATTAAAATAATAAAACATACATTTATAGGGTTCATACGAAAAACTTTTTAAAAGCTTGTTAGTTAATTACAGCTTTTGGGAGCAAGATATTCTAAACAAACCTTCCAATAACCATTTATAGTTCAGGTGGTATGTCCATGTCAAATTTGGTTAAGTTGCATCGCTTGGTTAGCTTTTTATAAAGTAACTGATTAAAACACAAACGTACATATTTTCATAAATACATAATCACACACAGCTTTATAGATTAGACTATAAGCTTTCCGAACAATTTATTTCCCTTAAATTGATTAGCGTCCTTACCGAACGGATTTTCTCCTATTAATGTCAGGATCCATTTATGGGCAGCTGTTGATACTGTGATAAGCCACATAGAGTTGGCAATGATGAACATTATGAGCCATTGGTTACGCAGATCAAGAAGCTTGGCTGCAAAAAAAAAATTCAAAACGCTATATTAATATATATAAGAATGAGCTATGCTGACATAACGCTAAAAGACAGAAACTATTTTGATACGTTCGGATTCTAAAAACATTTATAATTATTTTCTATTTTATTACGAAAATATAATAAATTTAAATGCGCAAAACATATCATATATCCGCTTTGATTGTAGAAAAATTTTAGTTATTATTATTAAAAATTACAAATATATTTAAAGGAACAACTAGGGAACTATTTTAAGCTTTTTATCTGAATGTAAAAGTTATGAAAAAAATTATTAATCAAAATATTATGATCTAACAATTGCATCTTAATCACATTTATCGGAAAAATCCAAACATCTATTATTCTAAGTGCGTATTTTAGTGCGTTGTTAATATTGCGAAATAAAAATAAAATTAATTAGATCTAAATAATAACGCAAATGACGTAATAGCGCGATTGCCTATTTTAGCCGCAGCTCTAAGTTTCTTTGATTTTATAACCGTGTGTAACAAAACTGATAATATATTTTCCCCTTCTTAAAAGTAAAATTAATAAAAATAATAGATGGCTTTCTAAATTGATAACATTTTCTAAAATTATAAACAACTTTAGCTGTGTATTTTTAACATTTTATACCTTTTTACTTTTCATTCCTTCTAAAAAAAAAACTTTTATGAAAGTTATAAAGTGGTAAAAACGTAACCTTTACATATAATTTTAATACGAAAATGCCGTTTAATGCAATCAGTGCAGGGAAACTACATATACAAATATAATTCACTAAAGCACTTATGTCTCATGTGAAATGAAAAAAAAAAGTTTTTGTGTAAGTAAGGGGGTTACAATGTCGTGGATAATTTTTTAAATAAAAAAAAACAACTTTTTTTTTTTTGGGGGGGGAGGGGGGAGTTAAACGATAGTTTCAATAGCCAAAGGCAGCATACGATAGGCCTCAGAATAAATTTGACAAATAGTTAAACTTCTTAGGTACATATTTATCGGGTGTAAGAAATAGGGTGTGCACAATTGTACGTGGATGACAAGATCTTTAAATTCAATGATATTACAGTTGTCAAAAATAAATGATATGTTTTTATTTTACCAATTAAGAAAATCAATGACGTCAACAAAACATAAGTACATCTACACAATTGTACCGATAATATTAAAAGCCATCATTTTACACAAGCGAAAATTTAATTTTGAAAATAAAAATGGGTAAAGGCTTTCTTAGCGAGATAGATAGATCGATAGGTCAATAGATAGATCGATATACAGATAGATCGATAGACGGATAGATCGATGGACAGATAGACGGATAGACGGATAGACAGATAGAAAGATAGACAGACAGAGAGACAGATAGATAGATAGATAGATAGATAGATAGATAGATAGATAGATAGATAGATAGATAGATAGATAGATAGATAGATAGATAGATAGATAGATAGGTAGATAGATAGATAGATAGATAGATAGATAGATAGATAGATAGATAGATAGATAGATAGATAGATAGATAGATAGATAGATATATAGATAGATAGATAGATAGATAGATAGATAGATAGATAGATAGATAGATAGATACATAGATATATACATAGATGGATAGAGAGAGATTGATAGATAGATGGATGGAATAGATTGATAGATAATATTTGATTGGATGGATGGATGGATGGATAGATGGATAAATGGATAGATAGAAAGATGGATGGATACATGGATGGATCGATAGATAGTTGGGATGGGTAGATAGATAGATTGATGGAAAGATAGAGGGAAAGACACACTGACAGAACGCTTCTATGAATAGTTGAGCATCAGGTATCTTTTTTGCGGTAAACGATATCTATACCAATATAAAAATTAATGTATGTATTTATATGCCGTATGCGCTCCTATAATATTCACCCGATTGCGATAAAACTCTTGTGAGATGTACAGACGCCCGAAAATTTTCTAAATTGTTACACACATTATACAATATTTCGGTTTTTGCCCGGGGCCCTAAATTCTCCTTTTTTTTTTATGAGCTAAGTATAATTTCCATATGCGTTCCTATAACATTCATTCGATTGTGATAAAATTTTGTAAATTTTTCAGCGCACTTCCGACAAAGTTTCTGAATTAAGTTTTTCATTTTGAAACATTCCGGGAGCCCTAAATTGTTTTTTTTCTTATATGAACTATAGAAATACAAATTCTACAAGCGACATTTCAGTTTGTATGTGACATAATTAGTAGGTCTCTGAATTAGTACAACCATTTTACAATTTTGCTTTGGGGCATTAGTTTTTTTTTATGTGACCTAAATAAATATAGTTTCAAACAGAGCTACTGAATGGATGGTTCAATCGCTTCAATTGCTGACAAAATTAAAAAAAACAAAACATGGTTCTCACGTGCACACTTGTATGTTGCCTGCTCACGTGCATAGTTGTATGTTGCCTGCTCACGTGCACAGTTGTATGTCGCCTGCTAACGCTTCGAAAAACCTTCTTATTTATTTGTGTACGCAACAGACGGAAAAAAAAATTCTCTATAAAAATTACTTAAAAAACGTAATTAAAACACAAACACTTTTTTTTCTTTGAGTGTCATTGAAACGCATGCCAGGTTCTCGCTAGTACATAAACGATGAATTATAAAGTAGAACCATTTAGATACATGTAGTGCCGCGCGTTTAAATAAATGTACCAACCTCTACAACGATTAGATAAAAATAGAAATACCAGTATTAGCACACAATAGAAAAAGTAATGAACAGAATCAAGAGGATGCCAAGTTTACATAAAAACCATTCTTAAATTTTACAATTATCTTTGTTCCATTGATGACAATGAAACACTATGCCATTTTTCTTATTTCCGATACATTAAAATAGTAGATTCTCTAAATTCTGCAAATATTTATGTGACTCAATCCTTATTGAAATTTTAATGCTTATATTAAATAAGGAAATTTCTGATAATTTCACTGCGCATGTCAAAATGAAATTTCAGTCAGAAGTGATTTACCAAAAAATTAAAAAAGCAACCAATCACACTGCTAACCTTTAATTTGATCATTATTTCCAATAGCTTTCTGAGGCGCCTGCAAAAGATTTTTCACTGTATCTTCCCAAAAGGTTTTCTCTTTCCCAGCTAAATTGCCGATTTTCCTCGTATCAAATCTACGTCTAACGTTACTGATCTTCTTTTCGTCTTTTAAAGTATGAAGATAGAAAATACAAAAAATGTGTAAACTTTTTTGACATTTGAACGACACATGTCTGTTTAATGTTAACATTCATACTTAAATTAAATGATTTGAGATTGCACTGGGTCAACTTGATTTTTATTTAAATGGGGAATAAATATTCGAATTCAAAAATTATCATTTCCTCTTTTTAGTTAGAAAACAAAAAACAGAGACAAATTTGTTCGACATACCTTCCGTCGATTGATCTATTATTTTAATGGCGTAGAGCAATCTCTTCACGTGACCTTAAAAATAAAAGTCAAACATTATTCATATCATGATTAAATAAATGAAACAATGCTGACATTAATTGAAGTAAACAAGTGAGGTAAGATAAAATGTCATAATAAACAAGTTATCGGTCCTTTTTTTTTGGACTATTTGATGTAATGGTGGCAATTCTGCAACACATTGGATACTAAATGCAGAGTTTTTATTTTCAAAACACAATGATTTGTTGATATGATCCAGAGCATCCCATCTGAGCTATCCCCATTTGTGACTATATTACGTGTTAATATGGTAATTTTAAAGATATTTATAGAAATCAGCTAAGCTGACCATAACGCCAAAGAAACGAAGCGATTTAAATACGTTTGGATTCTTAAAAAAACAATGGTAGTGATTTTCTATTATTTTTACAGACAACAAATAAATTTAAATGAGCAAAACATTTTTTTTCCACTATTAATTTTATAAATGTTTATATATTATTATCATAAATTACAAATACATATAATTATAACTAGCCAATATACCCGGCGTTGCATAGGATTGCATTAGGAAAAACAACTTTTACAGACATTTAATTAGCATTACATTTAAGTGCCCTACAAAAAGAAACTATATTAGTAAAAGGCAACGCTCTCACTCACTGACTGACTCATCACTAATTCTCTAACTTCCCCTGTAGATAGAAGTCTGAAATTTGACAGCCTTATTCCTTACAGCTTACTTACAAAAGTTAAGTAGGTTTCATTTCAAAACTCTAGACTATTTGGGGCCGGGGTCCAAAATGTCGTTTTTTTTATCCAAAATGTGATATATAAATAAAATGACCAATAAATACTGCTACATGAATAGTTGGATCTTGACCAAACTTAATATACATTCCCATGATTATCAATATTCAAATACAGAAGTATACTGAAATCATAATATCCATCTCTCTTGGGCCGGGGGCCAAAATTTCATTTTTCCTAACATAAGCTATATAAATATCAATAGGCTTAGACAACACTATAGGTTCTTTGTGAATAGGTGGATCTAGGCCTAGCCTAGGCCCTTCTTAGTCCGTATTAAAATATCGGTGGATTTAAAACTCCTAATATCCAATCCATTCAGAGCCGATCTAGAATTTTCTAGAACGTTCGATAGTTTAATAAGCTATATCTAGGTCATTTTTAAATAGGACAATTTTTAAATCTTTAATTTATCTGAATGATTTTTATAGCCTCCACAAATTCTCAGACGTAACTAAAAAGGCACTTAATTATATGGGCCCCCACCGTGGCCCCTATATCAATTTAAATGTACTATGGTTATAGCAGTATACAATTTAGTTGTATAATATTTCGCATTCGAGAAATAATTACGTAGAAACGTAATTTTTTACATGTTTCATGGAGGATATTAAATTTAATCTAGAATATTCTAGAATGTTCTATATTGCTCTACGGGGACATATCACAAGAAAATAGGATCCCACCGGGAAAAAGGATTGTACCGGGATCGGATTCAGAATGGGATTGGGGACTCATTAGAATTGGGATCTTACCAGGGTCGGGGTCCCAAGGACAGACCCCCCCCCCCTCCAAAAAAAAAAAAAAGGCTATCCTACTTGTATATATATATAATAAAGGAATGAATTTATGCATTTGTAAAATAGGATCCCACCGGGAAAAAGGATTGGACCGGGATCGGATTCAGAATGGGATTGGGGACTCATTAGAATTGGGATCTTACCAGGGTCGGGGTCCCAAGGACAGACTCCCCCCCCCTCCAAAAAAAAAAAAAAGGCTATCCTACTTGTATATATATATAATAAAGGAATGAATTTATGCATTTGATCGGAAGTTATGAAAATTTTTTTAAATAAAAAACTTTTAATCTAAGAAATACATTCAAATTTATCGTTAAAACAGAAACATCTGTTTTTAGAGCGTTTTAGTGCGTTGTTGATATTGCGAAAAAAATTTAAATTAATTTGATCTAAATAAACTAGCAAATGACGTCATAACGCGAAAAGTCTTATTTATTCAAAGCTCTAAGTTGTGTTGATTGAATAACCACGGTGGCAAAACTGATAATGAATTCTTCATCTTAAAAATAAAATTAATAAATATAAGGGATTGCATTTTTAAAAATTTTAATAAAACACAAACGAATTTAACGTTTTATTTTTAACAGTACAAGCAAATTTTTACTTTTAATTCATTCCAAAAATATACTTTTATTAAATTTATAAAGTAATAAAAAGTTAACCTTTTAATATACTTTTATAATAAGAAAATGCTGCTTAAGTCAATCAGTACAGTTAAACTCCATAGCCAAATCGCATTCACTAATGCATTTATCACTCATCAAAAAAAAAAGAACAAACCATAGGAAGTGCACAAAATGTGCTTTTGCCTACGTAGGGGGGCCTACAATCCCGTATATCAATTTAGTAATTTTTATTAAACTCTTAGGATGGGGGAATACGATATTTTCATTTTCCCCCAGGCAGCAAAAGATACGCCTTAGTATAAAGGAATGCATTTGATCAATAATTAGCCTTGTTAAATACATCTATAGTGGGGGTAGGAAATAGGGTGTGTCGATTTTTACGTGGATGACAATATCTTTCAATCAGATGATATTACAGTGGGGAAAAGTAAATGTTACATCCTCTTTTTACAAATAAACATATGCTTACCAACTAACAAAACGTGGATACATGTAAATATTTAAATCCATGAATATCAAAACCCAGATATTTTACAAAAATGAAAATTTAATTTAGAGAAATTCAGATGGCTTAGATTTTCTTTCAAAAAAAAATATTATCAAATGTGTCAAAGCAAAAACTTGATGTCTGTTTAAGAGTGAAGGATAACGCATTTATTTCCTTAAAACCATTTGAAACAATAAACAAATAATACAAAAAAGCCTGATTTATCTACTTTATAAACTATTTTATGTGCACTATCTGTAGGACTCTTGGTACTCTTACCGTATTTGACAATTTTTAGTTCATCTTGTATTGCTTTTCTGTCAAACCCTTTCAAGAGCAACAAAGAATCTTTACTTATAATTTTATTATTTCTGAAATCGGTCTTGTACATTGGAAGACCTATTTTCTCAAGCCATTTATCCACAGTCTCCTGCAAACAGGTATATTACAGAGTAATTAGTAGCAAATACGTTTTGTCATATTAAGGAATATGGTACGCAACTTACCAGCTAGCTAAGAATTTTGAAAAAAAACAAAATCCAAAATGCATATTTTAAAAATAAAAGAACCTTTGAATATGTTAAAAATGCATGTCTTTGTGTTGGGTATAAACAAATAAATCTTAACATCTGATATTGCTCTAAAGTTTACACCAGGGGTGGCCAACATGAAAATGGGGTCATGTTGCGGCCCGCGGAGCTAGGTCAAATAAACATAAATGTTAACTTTTGTTCTTGTTAGAGAGAGCTTGTTTACATCATATTTCTCGTGCGTGCCCTCTGATTGACCCCGCATGCGACGCTGTGTTCACAAAGGGGTGTGGCTTAGGTCTTTGAAGTATCTTGTTTACAATCGGCTTCCAATTACGCATTCGGTAGATTGTCTTCGGGTAATTTCTGGAATATACTCCTTAACCCGAGATATGTAAACAACACGTCATAAGCCCTTCTGGAAGCGTCTTACTCTACATATATATAAGGGATTGACAGGCACGACGAGAGGGGGAGATTTCAGATATATTTTCTTAACATTACGAGGCGTGTTTTATTCTTTGTGTATTTGTGTGCTCCTACTTATGTGTTTATTTCGCATTATTTATTGACATCATTATTTCTAATTATATTAACTGTGTACCGGTACGAGATCTACCATACTGTAAGTTGAAGATTGTAATTTTATTTTATTTTATTTTGTAATTATCTTAAGACATAATAAATCTTCATTAATTGTAACTAGAAACTGTTTTGGGTCGTATCTTTAATATTGTTGATTCTATGGTATCGTCCTTTGTTAGGCACTGCTCACAACGAGCCAATTAAAATTAAAATAGGAGATTAATTTCTCCCAATACAAGTCAGTGCGTAACAACTAACGCTTAGCCGGACAGCCTGGTCAAAGTTTTTACAGACGGCTTCTGCTTCACTTAGGAGAAATGCAGTGGCCAAGGTGCTTTTATCCAGTACCCCATAGAAATGTCTCCACCCAAGGAGCTGTCCGGACCCAGTGTGGAAAATAGAACGAGCCTCAATGCGGAGATCCAGGCTATACTGGCTGCTCTCAAGAGAGTTCACCAACACCTCGAAAAAAGGAAAACCTTCCCGGACGTTGTGGTCTTCTCTGACTCACGTTCTGCTCTCGAGCATGTAGGACGGAGCTCTACGAAGACCACTATAGTAAATGTAACTTTCGAGACAGAGGTAGCATCCAAGCCAAAGGCGGCAAAGAAACCCTGCAGTTTATATCTTCGCACGTTGAGGTGACGCAGCATGACATGGCAGACGTTTTGGCCAAAGAAGGTGCAGCCCAGCCGCAACCCGATAAGGCGATGATTCAGCTGGAAGTTACCGCTTGGTTGAAAGACCACTTACGTGAAAAGTGGTTAAGCCATTGGGCGGCAGGAGATACTCGATGACAGCTGCATCGGAGAATGCCGTGACAGAGCAAGAGTAACCCCTGGTGGACACTAAAGCGGGGCAACCAGAGCCTAATCACCTAGATGATGACAGGTCACTGCGTGACGCGCAGCTACCTCCATAAGTTCGGCGATAGAAGAGAACCAAACTGCTGATTTTGCGGATGTGCAGAAAAGACAGTGGTTCACGTGGTGGTTGCCTGTTCCAGTGGTGGGAAGGGGCGGAGGGCCGTTGCCTTGAAGATATGATTTACGGTGATGCCCATAAAATGAGGCAGGCCACCAAATGGATAGCCAGGGCTATAAGAGATTGAATCTCAGCCTAAAAAGTATTGAAGATCATTAGTTAGAGGTAGTTACATTGATATTGAGACGTTTTTCGCCACAACTTAACAACTTATCTGATTTAACAATGGATTTTGCTCCAGCAATGATTGGGAAACAAAAGGTTTAGTAAAATTGATTGAAAAGAAGACCTTTAAAGTAAAAAAATATAACAATGCTTAATTTTCATTGCATTTTTTTTGAGAATAATTTATGTTTGAAGTTCCTCAAAACGGACAATGTTATGAAAGTGGTAATCAAAATAAAGATTTCCATTAAATCGAAAGGGTTGAATCACCGTCATTCCCAATATTATCTAAAGTCTTTAGACTCAAGATTATAATGACGTTACATTTTATTTAGAAGTAAGATGGATGACCCATGCAAACATGTTGAAAAGAGTGTTTGATTAGCAGCAAGAGATACCAAAATTCTTTGTAAGCAAGTCAATAAGTATCCCAGAGTTTGAAGACAACGATAGGGTTTGCGATTTTGCATTTCTTGTCGATATAACTAGCCACTTAAATGACATCAATACTCGTCTACAAGTGTAAGATCCATTAATTAATAAGGTGAATGAACATATTCTTTGGGAACAATAGCTAAGGACAAACAACTTTACTCACTTTCCTACATTGTCATTGCAACCAGATGTCCACAAGAGACGGCGGATAAATACGCTTATTTGATGTCTGACGTAAACTTCGAATTTCAAAACCTATTTCAGGATTTTAAAAATAGTATGTGCTTTTGGTGCATTTGCAACTCCATTCGTGGTAGAAGTGAATGTATTACAAGGAAGATTACCAAAGGAAACATTGTGAAATGTGTTGTGATACACAGTTAAAGGAGCAATTCCATCAAGTTGGTTTGGAAGAGATCTCCAAACGTTTTTAGACAAGAATAAATATAGTACGTTTTACAAAAATGCTTTGTCGATGGTTTCGCTATTTGGAAATAATTATGCTTTTTAGTCGTATGAAGCACATCAAGTCACAAGTGAGAACACGAAATACTGAAACGCATTAGGAAAACAGTTTGTGTTTAGCGACAAAATCAGTGAGATAAATTTTGATGCACTTAGTTCTTTAAGTCAGGAGTATCACATTTAAATATTTTATATTGTCTAATAAATATGTTTGATTCTCAAGTATGTTTTATTTCCTTAAAAAATGGATATACCTTTTTCTTTTTTGCTTTGTTTTGTATTTACATTAAACCACGCATGCGTTTGACCACGATCTCACCTACTGGGAAGCGACGATGTGGTCAAAGCTGTAGCACGCTTGCTTTTTTTACTTTAAATTAAAAAAAAAAATTGGTTAGTAGCCCGGTATTAGTCAATTAAAAGTTTTTGTAAAGATAGTAAATATTTAACAAGTCTAAAATAATTTTACACACACATATATATATATTAATGAACCTCATAATCCAGATCAAAGGAAGGCAGTTTATTGGCCTCAGCTAGAATGAAAGCGACATGACCTTTCTGGCGTAGTCCCATTTTCACCAAATCTTCTTCGGTTATTCCTTTGATCAGCAAAGTGTTCTCGAAACCCCAGTTCTTAAAGTCTAATGCATACCGAATCTGTTAATGAATAAATGTACAAATAGATTCATACATAAATATATATATTATATATATATATATATATATAAGAATGAGCCAGGATAGCAATATAGCGCTTAAAAACGAATCAGTCTAAATACATTCGATTTATAAAAAACAACAGTGATTTGAATTTTCTATTATTTTACGGAAATTGATAAATTTGAAGATGACAACATAAAATTGTATCTGCTCATATTTAAGTATATTTTTAAGTACTATTGCTGTAATTTCAAGTGCATTAAAAATAACATTTATAGAAAAAATTTAAGTATTTTATTTAAAATTGAAATTTAAGATATTCTTTGAATTATCAATAAACTATCGTCTACTTAATATATTATTAAAGCAGAATCATATTTATCAGGAAATAAAAAAAATATTTATTAAAAAAAAAGAAAAAAAAAAGGAATTGTTGAATGAATTTGTATTTTGTCTAATCATAATTAAGCCATAACATATATTGTTTTATTTACACTCTCTCCCTTTTTAAACCTTAAACATATTTGAACCACACATGATTTCCTGAGAAGAGCTTCTGCGTGCACTAGACTGAGACTCAAAATTTTGTGTGAATAAAACAATATTAGTTAAGCTTAAACTATGACTACGATTAGACAAAATAGACAAAATACAAATTCAAACGGATCCACAAGTCCTCTCATCAGTACAACGAAAAGCAATTAATACAATTATACATTTAATTCACATAATATATTTATATCCTACCTTAAAATGGTTTACACTCAATGGTTTTATATGGTATTTTTTTACCTACAAGTTCAATTTTTTTTTAAAGAACATAGAACATAGAATACACCAAGCGTATGCATTAAGTTAACATTTCAAAATGGACATTCATGAAATCTGAAAATTATGTATCTATTTTATTTAGGGTTTCCCATTAGGAGTTCCATGTCATCAGTCCGGCCAAATGAGTAGATAGTGATATGTGATTTAATGAAAGATCCGCGAGGAAATTATAAAACAAAAATTGAGGGGGGGGGGGGGGGGGGGGGGTTTTAACTTCATTTTTTTTAAATTTTCAGGTGAAAATTGACTAGCGGTTTGCTTCCGTCTTCCGTTTGGCTTTTATAAATTCATTAAAAAAAATGAATTAACTTGAACGTCTCTCGAAGTCATTTTAAAGAAAACATATTTTTAAAAATTCTTTACTAAATTATTTAATGACAGCTTTAAGGATAAATGGAAGGTTACCAAGCTATCTATTAACCATCTATAGACAATCAAAAATTTCCATGTAAAATTTGGTCACAATTGATTTTTAAGTTTTCTTGTTATAAAGGCATACATTAACACACAAACAAACTACATAGTCACACTGAACTATATTTAGTTCATGTGTTTGATTTTATATAATGGTATTTAGTTTTTTATGCAAAAATATATGTTTATTTAAAACACGTTGAAGACAATGATTAAAATTAATCAACTTTTTACTGCTCATAGTTATAGCTGAGCACGTTTTTTTATTAAAAATTTAAAATATTTAAATGCAATTATCTTTGAACCAGCAAGCGATATATGCGGGAACCATTGACTTACACTGATATCCGGTGGCAGCCACTGCTCTACAGACTTTACTAAATCATCCTTGTCTTTATCATTATAAAATGACACTTGAAAAAAAAAAGAGTTCTTGCATAAATGATTCTTCTTTTTATTAATACTTGCATCAATGATTCTTCTTTTCATTAACGTATTAAATGATGTAGAATTTTAAAAATGTTTAAATACATTCAGATATGTTACAAAATATAATATAAACTATTAAATGTAAAATGAAGTGTCCCGAACGCAGCATACAATTCTTTAACAAATATATGAAATGCCTTACTATGATGTTGTTATGGGAGTTGAATATTTTTTTATGTTGTTATTAGCTATAACCCGACAAACAATGGCGGCCCCAACGCGCGAACTTCCCATCTACTAAAGTAATTTTACAAAACATGCATTCAAGTACTGCACTTTGTAAGATTACCAATTAGTGCTACCTTACACTGTACGCCACTGCATAATATTCCAACCAGCTTTTACACAAACAATTTAATAATATGAATAAGACTGGAAGTCGTTAAGACTGGCAAGCCCATTGGAGACCTTTTTTTGTACGGAAAAAATTACGGAAATTTACGTGTATCCTGTGAAGATCAGGCGCCGCTTACGTGGACGTTATGTTTTTACCGAATTAAAATAGATGCGCGTAGTAGTGCGTTATGTTTTCTAATCGATCATTACGTGGCAAAACCTTATTCACTGCTTAGCTTTTCTACTTCCGTTCACAGTCAATGAGAGGATATAACGCCATCTAGTGGCGGAGCTTTGCCCGCCGTGTCACAGACAATGGGCTAAAACATCGTGACTCAAATAGCGAAAAATGCAAGCAAGTTTGGCCAATTTTAATGGCAATGGGTGAATCGCTGGAAAGCTGTTCCCCTGTTCAACTGATTGTGTTCGTTAGAGGTGTGGATGAAGACATGAACATAACACAAGAGCTGGCTTCTCTACATATCATGTACGACACTGCTAGCGGAGAGGATATCTTTAATGAGTTGAAAAAAAAATTTTGCTGATTATAACTTGGACAGGACTAGCCTTAGTTTCCTATTTATTGAGGGAATAAATAACATGAGTGGCATAAAGAAAGGCTTGGTTGAACGAGTGAAGCAGATGTGTAGTGAGAAAAAAATTCTGCAACCAATATTCCTGCACTGTATTATTCACCAGAAAGCTGTGTGTGCTAAATAGGTGGATATTAGCAGCGTACTAAATTATGTGGTAAAGAGGGTTAATTTAATAAGGTCACAAGGGCTCAACCATAGACAGTTCATAGACCTGTTGAAAGATACTGACACACAATCGCAAGATTTACCATATTACACAGCAATAAGATGGCTAAGTTGTGAGAAAGTTCTGAGCAGAGTATTTAAGTTAAGAAAGGAAATAGGTGACTTCCTGGAAAGTAAAGGCAAGCCACAGCATGGAAATGGGCATTTGCTGCAGAAATAACTAGTCATTTGAATTTTCTGAAACTAAAACTACAAGGATAGAAAAATTTAGTTTCTTATCTATACACCCACCTAAAGGCCTTCAGATCCAAATTCGTCTTGTTTTTTGGAACAAGTACAGGCCAACAACTTGACGCACTTTCAATCAGTGCAAGTTCTTCATGGCTGAAGCAACAGCAAAGTTCCCCACGTCATTTGCATGCGAGATCATCAAATACCCCCAGCTGCAGTTTCAACAGCGGTTTTCTGCCTTGGATTTAAAGGCATCAGAAGTGAGACTTTTTCAAAACCCATTTGAAGCAGATTTGGCCAGTCCCCAGATGAACTGCACCTTGAGGTCATTGAGTTGTAAGCAAATGACCTCCTTAGGGACAAGTTAAAAGAAGCACCGGTGGATTTTCACATATTTTTCGCTCAAGGAAGACTTTCCTAATTTCAAAACAATTGCATCAATGCACCTTTTAATCTTTGGATCAACATGCCTGTGTGAGCAAACATTTTCAAGAACGAAATACGTAATGAAGAATAATTTGAGAATAAATTTGTCCGATGATAATCTCAGGTCACAGTGGATGTTAGGGACATCAAATCTAAATCCAGAAATGTCTGCTAATCACTGCTATTTCGGCATCAAGGAAACAAATTTCACCATTCCCACTAATACAGGTGTTCATGTGTCGTGTATAAATGTGTTATTAAATAATAACTGAATGAAATAATAATACATAAAAATTAAAAACAACATCTATGTTTTCTTTTCTTTTTTTTTTTTTTGGACCTCGATAGTGTATTCGGCCCCCGAACTGCTGTTTGATAGTTAATGCGGCCCTCGGGGTAAAACGTTTGGAGACCCCTGATCTGTGGTGTCGTCGGTGATGCCTGTCTCTTAATTTTAACGACTTCTGTAACAATTTGAAAGATGTCTTCTCTAAAAGGAGTTAACTATTTTTACAAATCATATTTATTTTTAACGCGTTCTTCTGATTGGATGATTAATCAGATTTATAAAGATGCAGGTGCCAAATTTTAACATTGTTGATTTAAAAAACAACAACACACAATTAACATACCTTCTGCCGCATCTCCTATCATTCTAATGGCATAGAGCAATCTCTTGACATGACCTAATGTAAATTAATTTAAAAAAAACATTAATTGAATTACCAGATGAAAAAAAACAGAAGAAAGTAGGTCACCATAAACAAAGGTCAGGCGAGTCATCGGTAAAGCCCGGGTCATGGAAACATTAGACCCATGAGTGTTGCCGTAAGCACAATTGGTCTCATGTTTGCCTAAGCCGTACATGTTTTATCTTAAATTAAAGCCAGTATTATTTTATTGTAAATGTGATGACGACATCAGAGTATCCCCCTTTTTTCAAATTGGCAGAATTTCACCGCTCGCGCTCTTTCATGGTCATTGTGCATCAATTTAAGCTTGACGGCAGAACTACAGGACCCTCGAAAATAAATTTGCATTATCGGCTAATTTTCCAAAATAATAAGCATACTATTCGTATTTTTCTCCCTCGACGTTTTTGCTTGTGTGATTGAACGTAATTCAAACTGTTAGTTACTATTTGGAGATTGAGGTCAACAGACTATCGCTGCAATGGTAATTTTATTGTGATCTTGGCATAACTGGGTTCTTTTGATATTGATGTCAATAATGCCATCAGGTAAAATATTTTAGCTTTAATGTGTAACCTACTTAGTTGCGCTCTCTCGTACGATACTCATGCCAAATTGGCGTTCACTCGTTCTCATGTCCAAATGGAAATAATGGATGTGATCATATGGGGAATTACCAATACTACACTTTCCTTCACAAAGTTCTTATAATTGTGGAACAGGCAGAAGATGTTAAGTTGTTCACAGACAAGAGCATTAACACAATCTAGAAGAAAAATGGGTCTCTCGCTAAAGCAGCAGTCTGTAGCTGGCAGCATTTATTTCTCCTGGCGCTTGACCTTCAACGGCTGTTGTTTTTTTTAAAAACTAGTTGTCACTTGCAGCCTTCAGATTCACTTCTTACAATCAATTGCACTTGTCCAGCCCTCCATTTTTTGCCTGCTCAAAGGGACATTTCCCCTCTTTTTAACTTTTATTCTCATTCATATTAAGATAAGAAAAATACATCAATGCTTCAAAGAGATCAAATGAAACAAAGTTGAATCCTTGTTTAATTTATTTAAAAAAATCTTTCATTTTTAAGCCATATTTACTAAGCCGAACTGTGAACAAGTTTTTATAATATGATTTTTTTACTATTTAATTTTAGGTGTAACGCATATTCTAACGTATATTGTGAGAATATTTTGGAAAAAAATATACTTTAAGTCAGGGGTTAGAATTATATGCATTATCTAACAACTAGTATCTTTAATTCGTATTAAATTTGCTTTCTAATTAATAATAGTAATACATTCAATATAAAATACATAAATCGTAAAGAGTGCTGTCTCCTAGTTACATCAATTTTAAATTGATACGATTTCCGTCAAATACTGGACTGTAGGAGTCTTTATGAATGCTATTTAGTGTAGCTATTTATCTTTCTCGCTTATTAAACACAGTTTTACTGGGTGTCATTTTTAAATTATCAAATAAATATTTCAATAATTAGCAAAAGATTTCATATTTAAATACAAAAAAAAAAAAAAAAAAAAAAAAAAAAAAAAAAAAATTTAAATATAAAAAAAAAAAAAAAAAAAAAAAAAAAAAAAAAAAAAAAAACAAGTTGTTTTATTACTTTGTTTCCCAACCTGTGATCCCAAGAGCCCTTGCTTTCTTAAGGGGCTCCGCAGCAGCTCCAGGATATAAATAGACATTAATTGTTAACACAATGCTTCGAAGTATGGAGCTCCAACATAGAAAGTGAATACAAAAAATGGGCCCGGCAAGCCAAACGCTTTGGCTTATGTTTTTAAAACTATTCTACACCAATTTTTATTTTTAAAATGCTTTACCGTATTTTGTAATCTCTAATTCCTCTTGTATTGTTTTACTGTCAAAATCTTTTAAGGTCATTATAGAGTTTGTGCTTTCAATTTTATTATTTTTAAAGTTGGTCTTGTACATTGAAAGTCCAATCTCATCAAGCCAACCATTGACGTCAACCTGAAAATTTGCGTTAAGCATATTAGTATATATCGAATTAAGTATTACAGAAGAAATATAGAAATATTTAAACTACAGACAATAAGCATGTGAATTTACAATGTTTAACATTTCGTGTTAAAAGGACAATTGCATGGAAAATCGAGTAAAGAAAGGAAAACGACAAGTTCAAATGTTTTTTAAAATACTTAGTCTTATGGATGAATTCTAGATGGTCAGAATGCTAACACTATTTGTTAAAACATATAAGTTATAATAAATTGTTAAACTGCACATGATCACATAAATTCTTAACAAGCAAGAAAATAGTATTATAAAATATATATATAAAAATGATATCATGGTGATATTTAAACTAAGGAATCAAGGTAAAGGAGAGATTAATTATTACACATTTAATCGGTAGGAGATCAATATGGGATTTAGATCTATAGTATTAACAGTCTATGGAAGTATAAGTAAAATATACAATAACAAATGTTTACGTTTTTCAAAAATAATATTATGTTTATGAACCTACCGGAATTTTATAGCACAGGTCAAATGAAGGTAGCTTTTTAGCCTCTTCGAAAAGGTAAAAGATATGACCCTTTTTATTAACTCCAATTTTGAGAAGCTCATCCACAGTTATTCCTTTAATGAACAAGGTGTTCTCAAAACCGTTACGCTTGAAGTTTTCTGTGTATCGTCGCTGCAAATAAAAATGTTAAAAATTATAAAAATGCTGTGTGATCACCTTAAGTATATGAAACACTGAGGCTGTTATCTCAGAAATATGTGAAGAACTTATCACGAAGCAATTATGATTGCTACAAAGCTTAGCAAACCTGATATCTTCATCATTATGACTTGCATTCTAATTTCATGGAAATTCTCAAAGAACTCAATCTTTGAAAATACGTGTTTGTTCATTTTTGATGTAAATTTATAACGTAAATAAATTTAAAATCGAAAATTTGATGAAATTGAAATATTCATATACTTTTTTTTCCGTCTTTTTTTGACAGTTATATCTTGATCATTCATATTAATTATGACTAAGATTTTAAAATAAATTTAATTAAAAAGTTTATTTAACCCTCGAACTGTGGTCGGCCTAAGAATCGGCCGATATTCTCGTTCTGTGCTGTGGCGGTCGAAAAAATCGGCCGATTAAAAGCACGGTCCTATAGCAACTTCCAATCCAATATTTAACCGGAATTATAACCACTTCCTTTTATTAATAATTAAATCATCTTCCGGGTCAAGCTATTTCCTGATAACTTAAAAATTAGAACTTTTTAATTAGAGTTTTGTATCACCTTTTTTTTTAAAAAAAAAAGCTAAAATGGTTGAAGCCATGGCTGGGCCTTCAGTGCAAGAACTAATAGATATATTTTTGAAAGCTTTTTAGGAGATGATTTAAGTGATACTGATGGTTATTTTATCATTCCCCATGGCGATATCAGTTGAGATTATTCTTCTCGTGAATCTTATTACAAGTCTTAGTAATACTGAAGTAGGCCTACTGAGGCTACTGTTAGACTTCGAGACAGGCCCGCAGGTTGGACAAGGACTGACTGAAATTTAGTTACAAAAGCTACAGATTATAGATGAGAACTAATAAATTTTATAGTTAAACAACCCAAATCAGTTCCACAGTTCCTTTTTATATGTTTACTAGTAAATAATTACTATTTTGAATGAGATTTTGTACTTGGTTTTAGCAGTGGTCCCAGTTTCTTATATAAATAACCTAAGATGAGTAAAATTGCTTTCAGGGGTTAAATTGCAATCGAAACCTTAGCAAACTAAACATTTTCTGAAATATAAATGAATTGGCTTCAACATTAAGATTTGTGTTTTAGGTCTATCTATAAAAAATAATGATGTTATGAGCACTTGAAAGCAAGATATTTATTCGATTTTTTTTCTTGAGCACTTCAAGGTCAATGACACTAAGCAAAATTTTTTTATCGGGATGGGCAATATGGCCAACTTTATCCTCATCCATTGACCTTTCTAAAAATATATACTTATAGGGGTCTTGTACCAATATTTCTATGTCATTTAATGCAATTTCAAATGGCACTCAAAACGCTCTGAAAAGCTCCACACCACAGAATGATGGATGCCATAGTTCGAGTGTTAAGAGAATTTTTAGACCATAAAGACAATCTGGTAAAACATTTCATCATTAAACTACTAAAGACTTACAAGAACACCCTCAGGGAGCCAAATATCTACGGGCTCTATAGTTTTTCCACCCTCAGGTGATATATTGCTTCCAGTAGCGAAATCTATTTCGGAAATAAAGAATATGATTTTTTTTTTGACAAAGTCGAATAGTATGATAGATTTTAACAAAAGTGTGCTAACAACAAAAGGTATATGTAGAAGAAAATTAATTTTTGGCATAATTTCTTCATTTCACATTAAGGGTGGTCCAAGAATTATGTCAAAATATAGGTGGGAGGGGTTTAGAAATGTTTGACAAATGTTTGCAAGGGGGAGGTGGTGTTTAGATTAGTTAACGTCAACAATAATGTTTTCGCTATCAAAATTTTAATCTTAAAAAATATTTTAACAAATTTAATGAGTGTAAATTAAAATAGTTACATAATTTTTAGGCTTTTAACAATATAAGATGTATTTAATGTGTCATTATTTTAATGTTTTATAACAATTTAAATTTATTTGAAAATGTTTTACTAATTGTAACTTGTAGTACAAGCCACAAAATGACAATGATAAAGGTATTATTTTGTTTGTTTGTTTATTACGCCCATAACTTTGTTGACTTAATTTAATATTGAAAAAAAGGAGCGTATTCGGAGGTTGAAACATAGTGGACATATCACTGGAGCAAGAAGTACACGGGTAAGGTGGCTGCTATTATTTATGTCAACAAAATGGGGGGGGGGGTCTGGAACTATTTGACAATTGTTGAGAAAAAAGGGGGTGGGGGTAGATCAATTGACGTCAACAATCATGTTTTCTGTATTGAAATGTTAATCTTAAAAATTGACTCGTTATTAAATTAAAAAAAAAGAATGAGTGTAAACTGTCATATAATTTTGGGGCTTTTGAAAATTGCCAATATAAGTATAAGATTTATTTAATGTGTGTCTGTGCACTGCTGATGGCTGGTCAGAATTTTAGCACATTAATTAATGCAAGTGAAGTCAAAAGTTGGCCTTTCTTCGCCTGTAGATTCTATTTGTCGCAAATGACTATGGCGGTATGTTTGCGGTCATGTTGTAGGTATGGAACAAGGACAAGTTTCAAGTGTCATGTGCAATAATCTGTAACATCTATTGTGCATTACAGGTAATTTTGAAATAGCAAATTCAAAGGAGCACCGACAATGCACATAAGAAATTACCACCTGCTCCTCAACAAAAAAGGATTCGACTAATGCAAGTAGCTGCCAGGAGACAGAGAGAGCATTTGGCAATTATTGCACACACTGACAATACTTCTGTTTAAGTGCTGAATGGTTAGTTGAGGATGATGTTGACTTGTCTGGTATATCAATTCCGCAAAATGAAAATGGTAAATCAGCTACTATGCAATTGTTATGATAGAGCAACACCTCGTTGGGAAGATGACAGCAAGCAGCTAGAAACTATGCTACGATAGTTAGCTAAACTGACAATAATCACATTTCTACTTCCACAAACAATGATATTTAGTTTTAAAACAACATTTTCATTGATTTTGAAATTATAAAATTTAAGTGTAAACACTTTTTAACTTGTTGATTAACATTCTAAAGATGCAATGAAATGTTTTTTTCTACAATTTTGTGTTATTACAATAGATCATCACAAAAAATGGTATAATTCAATTTTTTTAATACTTTTTTTTTTTTTTTTTGGGGGGGGGGGGGGGGGATATGGCTTTATAAAAATGTTGACATAATTACTTTGGGGGGGGATCATTGAAAGTTTGACAGTTGTTGAAAAGGGAGGGAAAGGGGGTCAAAAATTGCTTAAAAGATGTTGACGCAATTAATGGACGGGCCCTTAGGAGTTTAGGACTATGGGTATTACATTTAGGATTTCTGAGTATGAATGAACCGTGTTAACATTGATATTATAGAATTTTATTCAGCTAAATATGTTATTGAATTTTTGCAAACATGCTTAAGTTAAAATGAAAAAAAACAAAACATTATCAGGGTGGGATATATCTCGAGTATGGGGAGTTCATTAATAATTGTTTCGACTGAATGTTATGTTTCATTACGAGCGGTGTGTGTTTGAGAGTTTAGTGGAATAATTACTCTCAACTGACCTATATTTTCAACTTGAGCAGGCGGTATTTGGTCAACTGTAGCAGTGGCTATTTGATCAACTTGAACAGCGGGTATTTGGTTAATTGTAGCAGCGGCTGTTTGGTCCATTTTGAGATTGTCATTCCCTTCTAAATCTTCCTTATCAGCCGTCTGCACATCAACATGTATACATTTTTTCTTACGATGGAAACAGCGGCTGTAATGAAAATAAATTAACTGCATTAAATGATATATGCATTTGGTACTGATTACACCAATATTAAATACATCATTTCCAATCATTCTCCTTTAGCTTCATTTTAGTATTTCCAACTACGCGAAATAATTATGAGGCCAAACTTAGGTTGACATTGTCGGATGCGTTTCTTCACTGGAGGACCTTAGCTGCTTCTTTACCAAGGTAATTCTTTTCATTCCCCTTTTCTAAAAGAAAAACCATTACAAAGCATGTGGTCCTGACAACATCAAACCACGAGTGCTCAAAGAATTAGCCAAAGAAACCTCTCCTGCCCTGACAATCCTATTCCAATCACCGCTGTGCACAGGAAATGTTCCAGCAGACTGGAGAACAGCGCATGTCACTCCAATCTACACGAAAGGGGAGCATTCCGACCCTGCCAACTATCGTCCGATATCTCTCACCAGCGTGGTCTGTAAACTGTTGGAGCACATAATCGTAAGCACAGTCATGAAGCATATTGAAAGCCAAAATATACTCAATGACTGTCAACATGGCTTCCGAATCAATAGATCATGTGAGACCCAGATCCTTGATTTTGTAGAAGACTTGACCAATCAAGCTTGAGAACCACAAGCAAACTGACGTGCTGCTGATGGACTTCGCAAAGGCATTTGACCGTGTCAATCATAGTTTTCTTCTACACAAACTCAAGATGTATGGGATCCAAGGCACCACTGAAACATGGATCTCTAGCTTTCTCAGCCACCGATGCCAAGCAGTAGTGGTGGACGGTACAAGCTCATCCTTTGTGAATGTGAAGTCAGGGGTCCCCCAGGGATCAGTGTTAGGCCCCTGTTTGTTCCTAGCATACATAAATGACCTACCCGAGAAACTGACATCCCCAAGCAAGACTGTTCGCAGATGACACAACGGTGTATAGGACGATCGCCAACAGATCTGACCAGGACCAGCTACAACAGCATCTCAATATGTTAGCTGAGTGGGAGATGAACTGGGACTTGGAATTTCACCCTGCCAAGTGCCAGACACTATCAGTCTCTAGAGGTTGTACTCCTCTACACTACCAATATCAACTGCATGGCTATATACTTGAGACAGTTTCCTCAGTAAAGAACAGGATGTTACCATTCAAAGAGAGGTCCGCTGAGACGAGCATATTAACACTGTATGTAACCAAGTAAACAAGACCCTGGGGTTCTTAAAGCGTAACCTGAAGATTGGAAACTCCTTTTACTCATCAGCATTTAACACTATCCAACCACACCTTATGATAAAAAAACTTTACTTGTTAGGTGTCAATTTAAATATTCAGGCTTGGATACTGAACTTTTTAACAAAACGACCACACTATGTTAGAGTAAATAACCAAGTATCTCTAACCAGAGACATAAGCACCGGGGCACCACAAGGCTGCGTTCTCTCTCCTGTACGGTATGCCATATATACAAATGATATTCAAAGCTCAGGCAACACCGTTCCAATCTTAAAATTTGCTGATGATACCACCATTGTTGTCTTAATATCTGAAGGAGAAGGCCTATACCGCAACTTAGTTACGAGCTTTATCAATTGGTGCGATGAAAAGTTTCTCCAGTTGAATGTCTCAAAAACTAAATAATGGTTGTTGATTTCAGGAGTGGGAAACCCCAGATTACGGATCTCAACATAAAAAAATCAAAATGTGGAGAAAGTGGAGGCTTATAAGTACTTAGGTGTCACCATTAATAATAAGCTAACATGGCATGAGCACGGCCAAATGCTGCATAAGAAATTCAACCAAAGACTGCTCTACCTCAAAAAACTGTACAATTTCGGCGTAAACAAGAAAGTCGTTAACTTATTCTACAATGCAACAATTGGAAGCCTAGTTAATTTCAATATTACCTGCTGGTGTGAGAATGCAATGTCTGATAGTAAACACCGCATAAACCAACTAATCAAGACAGCTAGGAACATAACACAAACTAAACATCCTTCACTTGAAGAACTATTTGAAGAAAGAGGTTTTTGCAAAACTAAACACATTTTGGATGATACATCCCACCCTCTTCATCACAGATACTTAGGATCGGGCCGTTCGGGACGAATTCTTTCCATCAGGGCGAGGACTGACAGATATAAAAATTCTTTTGTTCCCAATCTGTACGAATTTACTGGCATGCTTCCTCTGAAGTCACACATCTGAATGAGATCTAATAAGTCCCTGATTTTGCTAAGAGCACTCACTGAATGGCTGTTTGAAATAATTTGTTATAAATCTCTTGTGTTCAAATTGTTTTATTTTTTAGCTGAAAATGTATAATGCAATCAAAAAACATTTCCATTTATTTGGATCAATAAAAGAACCTTATCTTATCTTATCTTAAAAGAAAGAGCATATAAAGCCTTTGTCCGTGCGATTTTAGATTATACATCTTCAGTCTAGGACCCATTTACCCAGAAGAGCATTGACAGGTTGGAGGCGGTCGAGCTACGGACGGGCGGCTCGCTTTGTCCTGAACCGACACAGGAATACCTCTAGTGTTGGCAGCATGCTGGAAACACTAAGCTGGTCACCATTGGAGGAACGACGACCGTAATCCAGGCTCTCCATGATGTACAAGATAAATAATGGCTGGTCCACTGTTCCAGTCTTAAACAGAAACCCGTCCCCCTCCCCCCCCCCCCCCACAGACAGCGACGAGGCCATAGCAGGCAATTCAGGCTCATACCAGTATGAAGCCAGCGTAGGAACTACTCATTCCTGCCCAAGACAATCAGGGACTGGACCAAGATTTCAAAAGAAACAGTTGAGGCGACAACACTAGACACATTTGCGTCTATTGCCTCAAGACTTCCTACCCCCATTGCATGATTCCTTCACAAAGTAGCACTTGTAATCATCGAAATATCCTCATCAGCACCAGGCAAAGAAACTTTGCAAATCCCCGCTACATGCATAGGAGCCAAAATGATCAATAAATTGATCGTGAGCCGTTAATATATAGAAGAAGAAGAAATTGAGACGATTTCATTTCCAAAAAGAAAATAGTACGCGCCAAACGCAGTTGCGTTACATAGCTTCAATATATCATTTAGCTAGTTATCGGGAATTATATTTTGCGCGCTATTGAACTTATTATTGAACCATATTTTCTTTCAAACATTTAGAAATATTTGAAGTATACTCTCAATATGAAATTCGCTTATAGGAAGCAGTCCACGAGTCACACCAGAAGCGAAATATATGCGATAGCTCATATAAGAGAAACCAATTAAGGGCCGCCGGCCCGGAACGGAATGTTTTAAAAAAGTTGTACTAATTTAGAAACCTTTTCGGCCGGGCGCATATCATTTCACCAAAGTTTTATCGCAATCGGATGAATTTTATAGGAAGGCATAAGAAATTATAATTATATAGCTAATATAAGGGGGAAAAACAAATTTAGGGCCTCCGACCACAAACGGAATATAGTAGAATGATTGTATTGCTTCTGAAACCTACTTAATATGTCACACACAAAATTTAATGTCACTAATTGGATTTGATTAAAATACTATCCACCCATGGAATAGCTCTCTTTGAAATTATATTTAGATGGCTCATTTCAGAGAAATGAATTTAGGGCCACTGACTCAAAAGGGAATAATTTATTTGAAAATGATTGAAACATTCAGAAACCCTCTTCTTTCTTATTATATTTAAGGGGCCCACGATCAACTTGTTGATCATTCTGGCTCCTGGTTTCAATTCAGAGATTTCCTTCTCTTAGATGGGTTGCCGTCCAAGGCTAGCGAGTCCCATCCACCCAGGGTGCTTGGGATGTTGGCTTTGGTGGGGATTGAACTCCAGACCACCAGCTATTTGGTTTGAGACAGTTTAGACCCCTCGGCCGCCCTTTTCGTGCAAGATCAGAACAACTCACTAAAAATTTATCGAAATCGGATGAATGATATATGAGCACATATTTACATATTTATATAGCTCAAATTAGAAAAAAAAACAAATTTAGGGACCCTGACTAAAAACAGAACAATTTAGAATAATTGTAATAATTCAGAAACCTTTGCGGACGGGCACACAACTAATCAACAAAGTTTCATCGCAATGGCAAAGATGATATAGGAGTGCATGCGAAAATTATTTTTACATAGCTCATAAAAGAAAAAAAAAGGAATTTAGGGCTAATGGCCCTAAACGAAATATTTTAAAAGGGTTATAATGACTTAAAACAAAGCACAGGTTTGTGAACAACAACTCAAAAAAAGTTTTATCGCAATCGAATGAATTATAGAGGAGCGCATACGGTTTGAAATTTTATTTTTATAGCTCATGTAAGAAAAAAATTTAGGGCTCTTTGCTCAAACCAGAACATTTTAAAATTGTGTAATAGTTCAGAAACCTTTGCGGACGTGCGCACAACATCTCACCAAAGTTTTATCCCATTCTGATAATGGTGTAGTAGGGCGTACGGAAATTGATTTTACATAGCTCATTTTAGAAAAGAGCCCAAATTAGGGCCAACGGCCCAAAACGGAATATTTTAAAAGGGTTGTAATGACTCAGAGAAATGCGCAAATTGGTGGACAAATTACTACAGTTTTATCACAATAGCATGAATGGTATAGGAGCGCATACGGAAATTATATTTACATATTATATATAAGGAAAAATAAACAAATTAAGGGCCTCGGCCCATAAAGGAATATTTAAAAGGCTCGTAATAACTAAAACAAATGCGTGGGCGTGCGGAGAACAATTCACTAAAGTTTTATCGCTAACGCATGTATGGTATATGACATACATACATGCATAGCACCCGGAAAGCGTTGCAATGCCACTTAAAGAAAGAACGTAGCTGCGTTTAAATTGTTTTTCTTGGAGGGCTTTTAAATACAACATAATTTTATTGTTTTTCCGTCTGGTGCGTCCACGAATAAATCAGAAGGTTTTCTAACGCAAGAGTAGGCCATAACAATACAGCTGCCCATGGGAGAAGCATGGGTTTTCCAAATAAGTCCAAACACTTGTAACGATTGTCCCTGTGCTTTGTTGATGTTCATTGCAATGTTGATTTCAAATGGAATATTTATTGGAATCATTGAGATTCGTGGCAACAGTACATCTTCTCGTTTAAATTTTCAATTTAAAATAGTAGCTTCGATAATATGGTTCATCGTCTTTTTCACTGATAGCTTGGTACCGTTGCAAGGTCGTGGTGGATTTATGTTTCGTTGAAGAATGAAAGGCACGCCCATTTTCCGTTGCTAAAACGTGCGACTGGATGCCGGGCAAGTCAAGTGAATTCAAGAATTCTGTTGGATAATTGACAGCTTCGTCTTGATCCAATACATAATCGATGGACAAATACGTTGTCGCCTCAGCTGGTTTTTCATTTTGAATGCTTAAGTTGATAGCATTGACGTCGTTGTTTATGACTGCTAATAGAGCACGTGCACTGAGCCACTGATGATTTCTGTAATTCTGTGCTTTATTTGGGATAACTTTATGAATCAATTGGTCAGTGGTGCTGTGATTTTAGAGAAGTTTGTTGGCTATTTGAAATATTGTGTGGATTCATCAATTGCCATTTTCCCATTCCCAATGTCCGACAAGTGTTTTGCAAAACGTTCAGCGGATTCATCATTGTGTAGTTGTACACGCATAGTAGTCTTCAAAGTTAATTTCTGTGCGTGTTGCCATAAAACTGATGATTTGAGACATGCATTTAATTCATCAGCAGCTGTTGAACGTGGTGTAACTGGTAGAGTTTGTCGAAAATCACCAGAAAATAAAATAAGTGCGCTAATGCAGAGCTGTTCATTTCCGCTCGAATCTTTTACTGTACGATGAATCGCTTCCGATGCTTCTCGTGTGCCATAGTACATTCGTCCCATATAATGAGTTGATATGAGTGGAGTACTTTACCCATTCCAGAATTTTTATTTATATTGCATGTTGGTGTCTCAGTGATTTGCATATTCAATGGCAATTTCAATGCTGAATGCGCCGTTCGGTCACGATCCAAAAGAATTCTTTCAATTCCAGATAATGCGATTGCCAGTGCACATTTTTTGTGACCTTATGGTTGCCAAAAAAAAAGTGAAATTAGGAAAGATTGCCTATTCCTCCGGGAGCATCTAGGAAATACAATCCGCCGCTATGACTTATAATTGCATGCATAATTCTTCCATACACTGTGCAATAAGGGGAGAGATTGCAATCAGGTCAGCATTATTTAAAATGAGTAACACATTCAGGTTTAACCCTACTCAGTTTTACTCATTTTATATCATACACTGTGCGTTGTTCTGGAATCTATTTCGGAAGATTCATTTGAACAAATGTACCCAAATCTTCGATATCTAAGTGTTTTTCTCTTCGCAAATCACGATTGAAAAGCTTGTTTGCAGATCGATTCGTACAGGTCATTCCCAACTCTACCAGTGCTTTGTTAGAGATTGCCAAACATATGTCCTTAATCGATAAAAATGCCTCATTATACACGTTTGATGTAAATTAAATGTCCGGATTTTGATTTGTTGCACGCAAACGATGTAGGATTTCTTCTCTCATGTTGTCTTTTTATTTCTCCCAAAAATCTTTTGGATTGGATGGGAAGCACGTTATCAATATGATTGCAAACGACCTGCGAATTTGCTTTGTTTGAGCAATATTTGATCCATCAATAGAGCGATGTGTCCCAATATGCATCATTTTCAAAAAGTTTTAATTCTTGGCCAGCTTAAAAGATAAGTGGCACATACTTTACCGTTTACTGTTCTCGATTCTCGGAAGAATGTCGGTTCACTTACGGTGATTAACATTAGTCGCAAGTAAAAATCATTCTGCATTGTTTGGATGAACAGTGTACAGACGGCCTAATGCATTGGTCGAATATAAATTGGGATTTTCTTAAAAATGCTTAACCCTGTTTTTGACGTTAAATCATGTTCGCTGATGCATTCCATGTACGATATGTTGGCACTTCAGAGTAAAGAAGCGTCCTTGCAAACATATTATTCCCGCACACTGAGAAAAATGCAGTTAACTTTGTTGGTAGTGGTGACAATGCTCTTACACTAGCAATTTCTGTTGTCAAGTACATGCACTGTCCATTTTCAAGGTGCACTGCCTAATGAACAGCTGTTGGATGTCGTGAATTGGAAATGATGAAATGCGCCATACTACTTAATTGCTTTTAATGTGGCGTCCAAGCTTATACCGGTAGACTACATTGAAGGAACAAGTTGATTTTTCCATTCCAAAAACTGCCATATCGCTTCCTTTGTTAACAAATTTGCAAATGTACTCGATCAATTTCACCGATTTGCAATACTCGAAATTGATGTTTGCTTTGGACGTTTTCGAAAAGTAATGGTGAATACGGTACAACACAACGATCATCGACTTCAACATCATTGTTTCGTACTTTTAAAGTGATTGATTTGCAACCATCTTCAGTTGATTATCGAAAATAAAGTGGCTATCCATCATTGCCAGTGATAGTCTCCGCAAGTAAATCTCTTGGGTATCGTTTGGTACATTTCCCATCAGACATACATAGTGAATTGTTGTTGAGTAAGCCACGTGGATCGTGAATCGTGTTTTTAATTACGGTTTCTAATAAGTATTGATCAATGTCGACATCTGGTTTTCTGCAGAGTAGTTTTATCAAATTGATCTGGTTTTACTTTTTCGAACCATCAAATTAAAAAGTGTACATTTGGCAATCCACTTTTTTGCCACTCAACGGAATACATACAACAGCGTGTCTATCTAAAAAAAATGATGATTGACAATAAAATCTATAAAGATTAAACAATGTTTTATAACACACACGCAGTAATATCATGGGGATCCGATATGATTGTCCAGTTAACAAAGGTTCTTGTATTTAATCCCATATAGGATTGCATGTAAAGGTGATACAAATCTAGGCGGCCATTTGAGCGAACATGTGTCATTGCATTTTATATGTATTCATGCATGTGCGGTGAAATCTATGTAAATGTGGAAGATAGTATAACCACTTCCCCCAATTCATTTGGATTCGCATTGCAATCATTGACAACTGCATCAGGTAAATGAATTTACTCTTCGGAACGTAACTTGGTTTCCTGTAATCGATTGTAGAGGAGTCATTCGGTTTCGATTTTCGCATACATATCAACAATGTATTAAGGAAACACTTGACGACATTTCAAGATATGATTTTCGGCATTCTCACGAATCATCAATCGATATAAATAGTAATCAATGACACTGACTTTCTTTGTCATCTGTTTGTGGATTTCTCAATTTAAAGTTGAAGTGATATCCATCTTCTCCGTGCTAAAATTAAAAAAAAAATGATATTGCAATCCGTCGAAAGAGCGATGATTTTCTGAGACTCGCCAAACATCACCATTTCTGTGATGAAGAATTATATCACGTGAGTTAAATTCTTCCCAAAACGGAATATTCTAAATTATTGTGCTCATTTAAAACCCTTTACGGGAGTTCACACATCAATTCTACAAAGTTTTATCACAATCGTTTGAATGGTATAGGAATGCATACGACAATTATATTTATATAGATAATATGACGGGGAAAAGGAAAACGAATTTAGGGCACACGACCACAAACAGAATATAGTACTATGGTTGTATTGCTTCAGAAACTTACTTATTATGTAACAAAAAAAATTTAAAGTCACTATTTGTATTTGATTAAATATCTATTTACCCATGCATTAGCTCTGTTTGAAATTATATTTGTATAGCTCATATAAGAGAAACGAATTTATGGCCCCTGACTCTAAAAGGAGTATTTTATAAGGGTTGTAATAATTTAGAAACCTTTTCAGGCATAAACACGACAACCTCCCATCCCACCACC
>CAXITT010000593.1:316421-380439 GCA_964033795.1 Lymnaea stagnalis | reverse complement strand
ACATACATATATAGATATATATATATATACATACATACATAAAATATATATACATATATACATTTATATATATATATATATATATATATATATATATATATATATATATATATATATATATATATATATATATATATATGCTACGACCAAAGCTTAAAGTCAGTCAAAGTGGAAACTGGCCGGCCAAATCGCGAAATGGCCAATATCGCCTCACATTGACCGGCCAATATCCGATATTTTCTTGATTTCTGGATTTTGCCGGTTAGTGTACGAAATGGCATGGGGCAACTGACCAAAGTCGGGACTCGGAAGAAGAGTATTATGAGAAGATTTTGGGTGCCGGTTTAAAGTCATGATCATCATAGTATATTGATTTTTAATTATACTATTAACCAAAGTCAGTCAAATTAGTTTATTATCGTAAATTATCTATCTCCTTCCTCACTTGTTACAAAAAGATGATCTTTTATGCTATTTCGAATTACACAGCTGTTTGTTATTTTTAAATTTGCAATAATTTGTGAAGCACTTGATAGTGCAATGGCATCGTGGAATCACGCTTCTTTGCCTTTTGAAATAACCAAGCAACTGAGATTTGAAGTTACTGCAGTTTTTTAAAGAATTTTGTTTGTGAACCTGACCGAGGAGACTTACGATAGTCAAGACAATTAGGAACAAGAGCAAAGACTAGAGCTTTTGTTGCGCTAACTGTCGAGTCGGATCGTGGTGTAAGCAGAGAGACAGATGTGAGATATATGATTATTGAGAGACATGTTGTTAGAAAGAATGTAACCAACGCCGGCCTTAGGTAAACTTTCGCCCTGCGCGAAGCACCCGTTCGGCGCCCCCCTCCCTAATTTCCACGCCCTTTTGGCTGGTCACAACCACAGTGTTAGTATCCACATTAAGAATGCAACTTTCATTGTATGAAAACTCATTTTACGAAAAAGCGAATGTACGAAAAGTTAGAATACCGTTTCTCGATCCCAGACTCGAGGTTCACACTTCACTATAATAAACTAAGGGAATTTAAATATTTACTGGGCGCCCCAGGCACCCCTAAAACCCCGGCGCCCTGTGCGAGGGAAAAGGTCACACACCCCAAAAACCCGCCCTGCAAGATTATGAAATAGTCTGCAAGTAATTTTCCATCCGTACGATTCGTCTGCTTCATTACTTAATCCTCAAATTGTGTGGACATCTTTGCCACAGGATCCATCCACAAGAATGGGCTGAATAACACTATTTTTCACACACTGCACATAATCTGTTCTCATTGTTATTAGTCTTGCATCAGCACATCGAATATTGACCACGTATTTCCGGGCATTTTGGGAAGTGGCCGGCCAAAGTAGCATATTCACTGGTAACTTCCAGTACATCGGATATTGGCCACATGGCTCGGCCAATGTGCAAAATGGCCGGCCATTTTGGGAACTGGCTGAACTTCGGGCTTTGGCTGTAACATATATATACGGTATTCTAATGACCCACCACCTATTAAACTGATGATCTATTTCACGAACAATTATAGAAAAAGAAAAGACATTATTACGCGCCAAACGCACTTACGATATTCTTTTTAAAAGAATCTCCTTTAGTGCAGTTATCGGGAATTTTATTTTATCCTCCCATTGAAAAATGGGAAAAATTGATTTTTGTGGGTTGGCGTTGTGTGTTTGGGATGAAAATTTGATAGATTAAATTGTCATCAGCATTGAGTCTATGTGCCAGGTTTCAATTCGATAAGTTGATGTGAAATGGGGGAATTCGCCATCCACAAACAAAAAGCGAAGGTTAAATAAACGAAGTTAAAAAGGTCAGGCTACAATTGGCTAAACACCTAGAAAGAATGACAAATAAAAGAAGAGTGAAGAGGGTGCACCATCAAAACCCTAGAAGAAAACGGCTCAAAGGTAGACCTAGGCTTAGATGAATGGTTGATATGGAGAAAGATTTATAACAGCTGGGAATTCATGCATGGAAAAGAAATGCATCAGTTACATATGTGTGGTTTTAAATGGTTAGGCAGGCCAAAGCCCTACATTGGCTGTAGCACGACAAGGATGAATAGATGTTTTTTTTTTTTCGAAACGAATAATCATACTTCCATAACTTACCAGCAAAGCCAGTTGCAAAAGTATTTCCATCCATTTACCGTTGTTAGCTGCGAGAAGCTACTTTCTTCGCGAGTACCTTGAAAAAAATGTATTAATGTGTATAAAGTATATTTTTTATACACCTATACAATTATTAAAACCAAAAAATTATGTCCTATTTTAAATTTTAGTCTTAATGTAATTAAAGAGTGCGATGGAATTTAAATAGATTATTAATTTATAATTTGACAATTTAAATAATTTATTTAAATTCCGTTATATTTATATTTAAATTTTAAATATTTTCCAACGTAACGTACGCAGGAAACTATGATTTAAATCAACGTGAAGTGTAAAAAATATTAAAAAAAATAATAATCAAACATATCTCCTAAATCACATTCCTGATGTTCTGCATTTAAGAAAACAGTCACTACATCCCTAGAGCTTAATTTAGAAAGTATTTTTAAACCTAGTATTGGTGCACGTCCGAAAAAAGGTCTAAATCAAATGCAGTTTAGTCATAAACACACATGATTTAAATGAGTATTAATTACCGGGGAGGGAATATAATACTTATTTTAGTAATTCAAAACGTGTGAAACTTTTTTCAACATCGAGACTTATAAATTTAAACAAACGATGACTTTTCATACAGTCGTACCATATTGAAGTATTTATTATGTCCGTGTTTTAGTATGATTTAGAGCTCTCTTACACAAAACTATACTAATATATGCCATGGATATACGCGTATCTGTATGTAATTTAAAAATGCCAAGACTTCATGAACCCTCTTAAAAAAGAATAATCTTTTATCATTATTAGAAAAAGCATTAGCGAAAGCCGATACAATTCGATTGCAGTGGCGTAGCTATGGTTGGTGTCACCCGGTGCGGTAAACTCATTGGGTCACTATCAATCCCCCTGGTTTCCACGATGGATTTCTTCTTGCAGAATAAGTCCACAGTATATCAATGACATGATCAAAAATAAATTGATTGAAGGTCCCATCGATTAGAAGATGCAGTATGGAACGAAAATATTATCTCAACAGTGCCGAAAAAATGTAATACATGAAGCATTTTTGGCAAAAGAGTGTTGACACAAGTTAAACGAATGATTCCCACATCTATTAAAAATCGCTTTCTTATTATTTCTTTTTAGAATGTACTGAAAACCTCCATGGATTCCGAACATTGTGGCAGCATTATCGTAACCTTGAAATCTGCACACCATTCTCTAGTCCTTCATGTTTTAGATTTATAAGAATATCAGAACTGACGTCTTCAGCTTTTCTTCCACTTAAAGGGAAAAAAGTCCAAGAAAAACTTTACTCACTTCAATTTTCCCATTGCGGATTTTTACATATCTGATCATTTTAGACATCTGGTCAGTGCGTGATAAATCAGGTATACTGTCGAACATAATTCCAACATACCTCACAGCCTTTATATCCATGATAATAATCTCCTTCAAGGACATTCATAAATTCATTTTGGGTTTCTGGTGAAAGTAAGATTCCGATGTTTTTTCCGTTGCTGTACTCCTCTTTAGTCTCATTATGTGCTCGTTTAGCACTGGGTGATATTAAGATAGTATCTCTTCTTGTTGTTCTATATTTTGAGGGCCACGATGAATATATTGATCATTTTGGCTCCTTTGTTTGTAGAGGGGTTCGCGATGCAACTTTGCATAGTTTTGAAGATGATACTTTACTGGTTGCAAAAGCGATGATAGTAAGAACTGGGGATCGGAAGGGAAGAAGCAATAGACGCATATCCAGTAGCCTGTGCAATATATCCCTCCAATGCTTCTTCTTCCTTTCCATCATAGCAATACTTTTGGCATCATTTGTTTAGTGTGGCCTAAGTCCTGCTGCCAAAGTTTTTCATTTTTCAAGGTAACATGTGTGATCTTCCACGCCCATCATTTAAAAAAAAAAATAAGCCCACATTTGGATTGGTTACCTTTGGAAAACTTACATGTGATCTGTTATCCTTTTATGAAATTCGGTTAAAACGAACAGTGTTTTCTCGGTAAATATGACATTTTTCAAGTTGGTGTCAACCCCCACCCCCGAGATGGTGTCCCCCGGTGCGGTCCACTCCCCATTGCTAGGCCACTGATTCAATTTATTATAAATTTTTATATAATTAAAATATATACTCACCCCAGCTAGAATCTGTCAGATTGCAGATGCTGTAGATTGGCAAGATCAAAAAAGCCGATGGCAGACAAAGCAGGTACCAAAGCCCGTGGACTGTAATGAATATATCTGGTGGGTGAAGAAGTCCCCCAATCAAGTACATTCCGACCATAGACAGAAGGTAGATAGTTGTCAGAGATACGGGGACGTCTTCGCTGATATCTGTAGCACGTTGGCAGAAAACAAACGTTGATAGAAAACAAGCAAGCGTTTGAGGGATACATCTTTGGATATTTGATGTTTAATTATGTGATGTATACAATGAACAATAATTATTTATTTTTTTATAACACAAAATTTATTTAAACTTAAAACTAAGTTAAATACGGTATATTAAAAGCGTATTTTATGTCATACCATTTAACCCGACAAAGCCAACAAATTATCTAAATCCTCGCATTGCTGATCACGCTGATAATTTAATATTTAAAAACATCTTTAAATCTATCTGGACAGAATAAATTTTACGGCACCGAGTGACACCAATCCATGAGACACCTCTGGAACGTGGAGATGTTTTATTTTTATAGCATATCTGATTTGCACTGCTAATGTATCATTGGAGTATAGGAGATTTTTTTAATTATATAAACCGGTTGTTATGCACTGCCTTCCATAGGGAGAAATTAATCTCCTATTTTAAGTTTATGTTTTTGGCTTGTTCTGAACAGTGCATAACAAAGGACGATACCATATGAGAAATACAATAGCAAAAATACGACACTCAAAACAGTACAATTTACAATAAATAATATTTTTTAAAGTCATAATGGATTACAAAATACAAGAAATATAATTAAAAATATTCAATTTACAGAGTATGGTATGTCTTGAACCGGTACACAGTTAATACATTGTGCCAATTAATGAGGTACAATGATGAATGCGAATGAACACAGGTAAGTACATAGAATAACACACGCTTGTCTCGTGAAGTTAAAATATCTGTCTCTCGAAAATGAATCCCGCTTTTATAGTCTATTCAACTGAAAGATTTCGAACAGCCTTACCTTTTTACCTGTCTAGTTCACTCCCGAACTTTCCATAAAATTCTATTAGAACATAATAATTATTTTTAGTCAGTAGCGGAAGTAAACAATGCCAAGATGAAAGGGATAAGCCATGCCTAATACGAACACAGCCTAATATGGGGTCAGTCAGAGTTCACTCACGGGGTAAAGGACGTAAACACGTCTTCTATATAACACTGATATTATGGAAGAAAAAAAATAAACCAGAATTCAAAGATCTCTTGTGAGATGCACAGTTATGAAATGGTATTTCAGGATCAGCGTCATAAGCGATTTGATGAAGTGTCAATAGCTACTCAATCGTCTCACGAAGACGGGACAAGGACGCCATATACAGAGGTGCGTACTATAAAAGTCTAAAAGAGACTTGAAATGGGAAAGATAATGGTAAACTTTCAAAGTCAATGCTGTTAAATTTGTACAAAAATAATTCACTTGCATCCTTGCATTTGCTAAATTTCTTATAGGGATATCGCAAAAAAAAAAAAAAAAATAAATTGTCCAATCATAATTTACTACCGGTACATGAAATGTCAAGCATTTCGCAGCTGTACTTTCCATTGTTGGAGAGTCTTGTTTAGTCTCCAGATGTATGGGGATGTAATATCTGGGACCTATAACATATGTGGGATAACATGCAAAACTAACATGACATTTAATACACTAATTAACCTGGATGAATTTAAAAGCAAACACTGTTAATAAAACGCATCTATTACTGAAATAATGTATAAACTAAATCTTACGATGATCAGGTCGTTTAGTTGTGCGAAGATAATTTGTGTGGTTGAAGACTGAGAACACTTTAGCTGCATCATCATCGTCATCGTCATATCTGTCACTGATGTCCCTGACTAGTTGTTCGATAGTCCCAACGATGACAGCACACATGATCGCGGCATATCCAAATGTGTACAACTTGGCCGCCTATAAAAATGAAAATATATCTTTACGACCCATATTCCCAACTCAAATACAGTTTGTCTTTTCTTCAGATACACAACTCGTATGTATTACCCTTACAGCTATATGCTCTTTGATTTTGTTATATCAATTTTACATAAAGGTAGATGACATCTAGCAAGGCGTTGTGGTAAAAAAGTGCTTCCAGTGAATATTGCAATGCTACATAAGTTCTCCGAAATGTAGTTTTACAAAATTAACATCGTTTTAATGTTTTATAAAATTTATTTATTTATTTCAAAATTGGACCGTATTTACTAATTGTAACTTGTAGTACAAGCCACAAAATGACAATGATAAAGGTATTATTTTGTTTGTTTGTTTATTACGCCCATAACTTTGTTGACTTAATAATTATAACTTTTTTTCCTCGCATAAGCGAGGTTGAAACATAGTGGACATATCACTGGAGCAAGAAGTACACGGGTAAGGTGGCTGCTATTATTTATGTCAACAAAATAGTGGGGGGGGGGGTCTGGAAATATTTGACAATTGTTGACAAGGTGGAGGGGGGTATATAAATTTTCGTCAACAATCATGTTTTCTGTCTTGAAATTTTAATCTTAAAAATTGACTCGTCATTTCATTATTACAAAAAAAAATAAATGTGTTAAATAGTCATATCATTTTTGGTCTTTTAACAATTGCCAATATAAGTATAAGATTTATTTAATGTGTGTCAGTTTGTTAACTGCTCATGGCTGGTCAGAATTTTAGTGTTAGCACACATTATTTGTGAAAGAGAAGCCAACGTAGGCCTCACGTCACATGTAGATTCTGTTTGTTGCAAATGACTAGGGCGGTATTTTTGCGGTCAAGTTGCAGGTATGGAACAAGGATAAGGTTCAAGAGTTGTATGCAGTAAAAAAATAAATGATATTGATAGAGTAGGAATACGATATTTTGAGAATTAGGTGAATGTAAAGTGAGTAACAATAATGACATGTCTGTTTGAAAGGATTTGCAAATCTGTAACATCTATTTTGCCTCACAAGTCATGTTGAAAAAGCATGTTCAACACCACCGACAAAGCACTCTTGAGCATAAGAAATTACCACCTGCTGCTCAACAAAAAAGGATTCGACCAATGCGAGTAGCTGCCAGGAGACAGAGAAAGGTTATTGCAATTATTGCTCACCCTGACCAATGATTCTATTTTAGTGCGGAATGGCTATTTGAAAATGAGAATAATATTGAATTGTCTGGTACATCAGTTCGGCAAAATGAAAATGATAAATCAGCCACTATGCCCATTGTTAAGACAGAGCACCGATCAAAAACACTTTTTTCAACGCGGGCCGAATAACGGACAAAATGACGACAACGGGCCGCATCATCATTCTTTACAATACTTGCAAGCCAGAACGTAAATAGATGAAACCCTAAGTTTAGTATTCCATGATAATCATGTGTGAGTGACGTGTAATTCTATGAAGATATCATCAATGTTTGGTTTGGAAATGCTGCATCCAATCAAGAGAATAGTTTTTTTAATGTCAGTTTGATGTGTTGACTTAACATACTTCATTTTTGAAAAATTTTTACTCGCAGACATGATGACAAAGTTTTCAGTTACGGTAACTCAACTTATAAGAGTTTTCCTTCTCTGAACTTCTGTTTCATTCAATAAAAAAAGCTTCTTCAAGTGACTACATTTTATTTCTTCAAATAGAGTTTGACATCCTCGATTTGTGCGCAAAACTCTTTGAAAAAGCGAAAAGACGTAAAGTTTTCTCCTTCCAGTTGTGCTTCAAAAATGACAGATTTCTTTGCAATCTTTGATACTTCTGTAGAGATTACAGATAAGGTTTTCCTTTCCATGAAGTTTCAAGTTAATTTCATGTGGTATGTGACGTCGAACAGAAATGAAAACTTTGAGAGCCCAGTGGAATCTGACAGCCTGAAATCCGTGGATCAGTTCAATTTGTTAATGAGAAAAATCTATTTCCTTTCGGAGCTTATAAAAAAACAAAGCATTCTTTTACCACAGGGAGCAACCTCACTGCTGTGTGATAAGGCAAATCAATTAATTCAGAATCATTTTTTTAGAAAAGCCTGGAACTGACCGTTATTTAATGCATGTCCCCGAATGAAGTTCATAGCAGTAACGACTGGTTTATGTACACAAGAAACATCTAAGTCTTTCCCTCAGAGTGTTTGCTGATGTATTATGCGGTGTATGAGCAGAGCGCCCTAACTTGCAAATCTTCCAATTGAGTCCTGAGCTGCCCCATCAGACCTTTCCTCACTTCAGCCATGGTTTTCCTCCTGTAACTGTAACACTTCGAAGATGATTTCAATAAAGGTTATAGCTCGAATTTTTTTTTTTTTTTCATTTCCATGAAAATGTATTTTCAAGTTGTTGTGCCACGCATGATGTAAACTCTTCCGTTATCTGAAAAACCGAATTGACACCACAAATAAACACGAGAAGTTGTGACGTACTCATGAGATCAGTAGACTCATCCAACGCCAGAGAATACAACAGCAAGTTCCTAGCTTTCTCACGTATCTGTAGCACTGTGTTCTCGCCAAGTTCTTCTGTTCTCAGCACACGAACTTGCAGAAGGGCTGTTAGTTCCAACCACAGCGACTACGATTTTTTCGATGCCTCCCCCCTATGTTTCCAACACTCCTCTTCGTTGCACCCATTTACAGTTAGTGGTAATTATCAGACTATAATTTATTAGCGGGAATAGGCGTAATTGATATTGATTCCAATTTTATTATTTTTTAAAATCACCTTCTCCTACAACAACAACAAAAAAAATTCCAGTTACTTGTTAAATTTGTTAAATGCCATCATTTTTTAATTTAATTCTTATTGAAATACATTTAGCTTTATGCTGATCTGACGTCGAGTTTGAACCACGTTAAATTTCACCGGTAACTTTATTTTTACCAGTGATAGACAGTGATAAAGTGATTTGAGATTTGTACTTCCGCTGAATATAATTAAAAAATCTATAGCAGATACACGCCTGCAAAACAAAACAAAGAGTGGCCCCTGATCGCAATATTAAGATCATCTAGTTGTAGAAGTTAACTTTTTTTAACGTCAGCCCAACTCTATCTCACATTTGCACTGCGATGCGAGTAGTTATTGTATTCATTACTGTTTGTATATTTCTTTACTATTAATATACCGTATTGTACGATTTTAGGAGTTCGAACGTCTCGTGTTCCATACGTTTTATCAAGCAAATTTAAAAACCCTCGACAGATCGGATGAACTGACGTCGCGGGCGTCAAATCCATACAATTTTTTTGTGTCATTTAAATAGATCAGCAGAAAGTAAAATGTATTTATAAAGTTATTCATTTTATAGGGAATTATGTTTTGGTGTGGGGGTATAAAATGTTGTCATAATAAATTAAGAGGGAGAGGGCCATTGAAAGTTTGACAGGTGTTGACAAGGAGGAGATGGTTGAAAATTGCGTAAATTTTTTGACGTTAAAGAAACTGCTAGTTATTTTTAATGCAGACAATAATTTTAATATCTAAGGATACATTAATATATTATCATTGCATTTCTAAACTGTCCTTGTAATCATTAGTACATTTTCATTTGTAGACTAATTACAATTCTTGAAGAATCAAGTAAACAGTTTAACAATACCTTTGTGATCGACACTTTATAAGAAATTCTTAAAAGTATATAGAGATTGACACCAAATATGATTTCTGCTGATGAATTAAAAACTATAAAAAAAATATTCTGGCTTTACTTGATTTACACACTCAATAAACACATACAAAAAATTTTTTTCGTATAAACCTTTATAATATGTAATATATAGCAATGAGGTGGGGCTGAAAATTTGACAAAACATGAAGCAACGCACGTTATTAGAGTCCCAAATAGGTCCTCCACACCCCCACACGGTTCGCAAACGTACACTTGTTTAATACTCTCGAACTATTTTAATATTTAAATGATCCACTCGCTTTGATACCGCAAAATTTTTTCAACTAAATCAGGAAAATAAACGAAAATATTACGCACCAAACGCTCTTGTGATATTTAAAAAAAAAAATCTCATTTAGCCAAGTTTTCGTAAATTTTCCTTCATGATCCCCTTGAAGAAAACAGTAAAAACTGATCTTTTGGGTTTTTGGAAGAGGGGCTGAAAAATTTGATAGCATGTGTTGTCATCGGCAATGAGTGCCGAGGTTTCAGCTCGACGGGACGTGGGTAAAAAAAACAAAAAAAAAAACAAGCTATTACGCTGTGCAGTCGACCAGCTACCCACGAACAAAAGTGAAGTTAATATAAAGGATTTAAAAATAACGACAATCCTATTAAGCTATGTATACAATAAGTACTGCCATTAATTCCAGCCTCTTTATTTTGTTGTACACATACCAACTTACCATCAGCTGAACGTTAGAACTAGTATAAAGACAGATGACTGCAAAGACAAAAATGGAAACCACTTGCAAAATGGACGATGTTGCTTCATCCATTTTCCAGGCAAAATTTAGTCCACCTGTATTCAATCGAAAAATAAAAATTTATTATATTAATAATATTGCTACTGAAAAGTTGAGCTGAGCCACAACTCCGGGATTACAAATTATTTTACATAGCAGGATAATTCCCTGTTACGGCCAATGAAAATAAAATTAAATGCAATTTTTACTGAAACGTTTCATACATATTTATCGGAATTAAATAGCGGTATATAATTATTGAAAACTGACTAGCGATTGGTGTGAAAGTACTTGTAAGCTAAATGAAATTGCAAAGGTTTAGAAATAATAATGTACTATTTCCGAACTCTGTGTGATTTTAAACTAGTCAACATGCATATCTTTGGTTTTATATAATTATGTACCTTCTTGCTTACAAATTAATATATTTTTTTCTCAAGCTGATTTGTGCTTTTGTATAGAGCCTTAAAATAGTTTATGTTTTAAAAACAGTTTCTAAGTTTTAACTCATAAGTCAATAATAGTAATTAAACATGTAGGTAAATGAATCCGAAAGGAAGAATGGCCAATATGGATTCGCTTGGATCGCGAAATTAATTGTTGTCATAGTTGACAAGTGGACTATGCCGTGCGGATAGCCAACCGGGCCAGGAAGTGCGCATACGCAGGACCTGTAGAGAGTGAGTAGACGTGGACAGTGTTTTCCGGAAACAAACATAGGGGAAAGATTATGTTTATTGTTGGAAATAAAACATATTAAAACAAAATATATTTATTAAAATACCGTAACATGCAACAAGATGTAAGATGACTGACTCTATTTAGCAATCATCAGCACTCATTTATATAAAGAGAATACACTCCACGTTTGACCTTTTTATGGTTTTAGGCGTACGCTATAGATTCTGACTTTAAACATGTTGTTTTCACTTTTTTTAATCGGGTGGAACACAATTCTCGTTTACTAAAGGATTATACTTGGACGGGGCCTGTCATGTGCAATCCAAAAAAAGAAAAAAAAACAGACTTTGGACCAAGTCTTAATTATAATTTCATAGAAATATATATATTTGCTGGCATCCGTCCGTCACAATGTGGCGATGTTGTGGACTTCGCAGAACGAAAATCCACAAAGCCTGAGATTATTCTTTTAGAATTCCCATTAGCACTTCGCCCCTCGCTTGACGTTACTGAGAAAGAAAAGGTTCATCAACTACCGATCATGCTTTGGTGTAGGGCTAAATCAGGTTCGTTGTGTTCTCGAAATGCAAAGCAATACCGGGGAGTCCCAGCCCCATGTTCTTTGCAACTCTAATGGAAGTTTTGGTGGGGGAGGGGACACAGATAAAGTTAGGACATCACCCTTTTATACTACTTCAAGTAATTCAGACTTATAAGTGGAGCCTATATAGTTAAGGGGCGAAATTCGGAATGGACCTTCACTACTTAACTTGCCGCCACCATGTATTACAAGCTGTTCCGGCAGGTGTCTTCTGTGCTAGTAGGGGAAACTGTATCCTCTGGTCATGACGTATAGATCTTCAAGCGGTTCAAGCTATCATGGAGTAAAACTGATACGCCATATGCGCAACCCAGAGATGATTACAAGGATTTATAGAGGTAGCTTTTATATATGCAGGAGAATTCATCAACAAGGAGTACAATTTATAATATCTGGAGCTCTTCATCCAGAAAGTGTTGTGGCAATTACGCTATACTCTTTTAAAGAATGAATGTTTCAGGGTGGGGGGGGGGGTAAATCAAACTCACTGCATAACAGAAAGAGAGAATTCACAAAATACATTTTCGTAAACATGGTCTACATCAAGGTATGTTTTTCTCTCTCCAATGCATTTCTGCTCTTATGACCTAGTGTCCCATCAAAAATTTAGTCATATACAAAAAGTAAATGCTGGTCTCTACAAAGTTGCCATCAAAGAAATTCGAAAGGTCACCTTTATCATCTCAGTAAAGAGTTGGAGGTTTTTGAAAAATCTCTGTCGTTGGAGTCAATGCGGGTAATGCTGAAGTATATTTATGAAAATGAAGGAATGGATGAACCTCTAAAGCTTATTTAGCTCAATTCCAAGAAATTCACTTAAATGAAAATAGAACATTTTGTTATAAAAACACAAAGAATTTTTCCACTCGTTTGATTATTTCAACGAGTCTCTAAACCAGTGGTTCTTAACCGGTGCTCCGCGGAGTGCTGGTGCTCCGCGGAGCGCTGATGATCCGCGGAGCGCTGATGCTCCGCGGAGCGATGGTGCTCCGCGAAATTATGAAACTCAAAATTTAATGTTCACTCACTTACTCTATCTGATTGAGCTGAACAAATGCTTATAATAGGTAGTCCAAACGGGAAAAAATCGTCCTTTTTGCATATTTTTGATTATTTAAATTGTGTTACTACCAGCCTTCAAAGAAGAAAAGAAAATTTTTTAACATCGACCGACAAATTGACAGCCTTTCGGAAAAAAAGTTATTTTTTGGATAAGTCGTTTGTTGGAGAAAAAGAAAGTAGATATCTTTCCTTCTCTTAATGATAACACTACCGACGAAATTATTTCAGCAGTAACAGAGCATTTAACTTTATTAGAAGAAAAGATTGAATTTTATTTTCCATCAATAAACGTAGAAACATATGACTGGATAGGTAATCCCTTTGCCACGGTTGATACATCAAATAGTAAGTTGTCATACCAAGAAGAAGAAGAATTAATCAACCTATCATCGGATCGTACACTTAAAATAAAATTGTCCGAAATGGTTCTGGAGGAATTTTGGATCTTTGTGCAAGAAGAATACTCAGCTCTGTCCATGAAGGCACTTAAAATCTTGTTGCAGTTTTCAACATCATATTTGTGTGAACTCGGTTTCTCGATAGTCACCAACAAAAAAAACTAAAAAACGAGCAACACTAACTAATTTGGATGAAGAATTGAGGGTAGCTATTTCTAAAATTAGGCCTAATATCACTGAAATTTGTAAAAACCGTCAAGCTCAGGTTTCACATTAAATCTTTTTATTTTCTGAATTAAATTTTGAACAATGTTTTTTTTTTACTTATTAAATTTATGTTTATTAAAACTTTGTTTGTCATGTTATAATTTTAAACTCTTATGTTATAATGTTTTATTTTCAATAAAAGTCGTACCTATGTATATATATATATATTTTTCTCCTTGATTTTGGTGCTCCCCAAATTTTTGTCATGATCAAAAGTGCTCCCCGACTTCAAAAGGTTAAGAACCACTGCTCTAAACTGATCAGAAGACAAGTCATCTCAGTGATAATTAAAAACAAGCTATTGATATTGTCAAATCAACGAATTTATTAATGACAATGCAAAGAGAGAGAGAGAGAGAGAGAGAGAGAGAGAGAGAGAGAGAGAGAGAGAGGGAGAGAGAGAGAGAGACAGACAGAGAGAGAGAGAGAGAGGGGGCTCGTGTAGGAGTTTAAATGCAATATAACAAGAGAGGAAAGAGAACATATTTGCAGAGAGTTTTACAGAATATCTCAGTGATAATAAAAAACAATCTATTGATATAGTGAAATAAACGAATATATTAAGGAAAATGCAAAGAGAGAGAGAGAGAGAGAGAGAGAGAGAGAGAGAGAGAGAGAGAGAGAGGGAGAAAGAGAGAGAGACAGACAGAGAGAAAGAGAGAGAGGTGGCTCGTGTAGGAGTTTAAATGCAATATAACAAGAGAGGAAAGAGAACATATTTGCAGAAAGTTTTACAGAAGTACTATTGACGTTTAAATGAGTGCAACAAATAGGCATATGCCACGAATGTAAATTTTGGCGTCAAAAGACAGTCACTTGACGCGAGACAACACATCATGATTTCTATTCTAAATGTGTGTTTTGTGCTTTATGTTGTTTTTACAAGTATTGCATTTATAATTCTATACATGTTCTTTTGCGTCCTACAAATGTCATAAAAAAACTGCGTCGTCAGTAGTGTGACGATTATCTCCCAATACTTATCTTTCTGTGGGTACTCTATAATTCCGACTTTAATTTCAGCTGGATTCATTGAGCTGAAAAATGCAATGCCGGGCTTACCATGCTAGAAAATTGCAGTTTGTCGATGGATACCGACGTAATCAATCGTTTGTCCTTATGATTTGTTTAATGTGATTCCATATTATTGGTATTGCCGTTGGTTTAGACCTAAGGGTAACATTGTTTGATAGAGCCACAGGATTCTAAGAAAGAAAACAATATGCACAGGAAGTAGAAATAAGGTCTGATAGCGATGGAGGATTTTGTAGAGGCTCTGTAAGTCCATTGCAAATATTTTGGGGATAAATTCACACACCTGGTTATAGTTTAGTGTCAACAATGAAAACTTTAAATTTAAGCAAAAAAAACAACAAATTTACCTTCATATATAATGCATTTTTCGTTATTTTATGTAATTGTATTATAGTCAGAGTGTATTGATAATAAGAAAATAGTCTGATAAATGTAAATAATATTTAAATTATAAAATTAAAATAATGAAAGTTTCGCATTTACACACAAAACCAACTCCATATCCCACCCCAACTTTTATTTTGAAATTCCAAGCGACCCCTCAAATTTTTTCTGGCGATACTCGACAGGGCATGACTCACAGTCTTATCACCATAACGGAAACCAAACATTGAGCGGAGTTTCAAAATGTTTGTGTTGCTACTCACTTGTTGGTAGCAGTTTTCATATAATATTAAGTCAGTCGTCGGTATAGATATTTATTGGTGAGCGTATTCGGAGACAAGCTCAATTGCGTAGCTGCTACTATGCTGTTGGTATTGGTGACGGTTTTAGCTTTGAGATGCTCAAATCTGAACAAGTCGAAATTCTAAAGGCATGTCTGGAAACCGAACGCCGTCTCCATATAACATGACATTATAAAGAGAGAGAGAGTGAGAGAGAGAGAGTAATTAAGGTGCATCATGGGAGAACGAAGAGGATAAATTGCCGTAGTTTTTCACAGTGCAAGTTGGCATCCAGAAACCGGAAAATGCAAATTTACAAAATATATTCATCCTTAATAGACTGAGTGTGTTACTTTTGTTTTTTCCCCATATAGTGATCCAGGGTGGACCACAGATCTGAAAAAAGCTGTCGGTCAAGGAAACTGACCTCAGCTTCAATGGTTTTCCTAACATTTCGCCATTAGTGATGTAAAAATGAACCAAGTTTCTCTACGCAGGAAAGCTCAACAATTCATGGTTGATGTCCATTTGAAGATCGAGGTAAAATGTTTGAATTGGTTTCTAAAAAAAATCACAACTTAGTCATAAAATTTGACATAATGTTTGGCCATCGGAAAAGAGTCTGTGTCGAGTTTCAGTTCTATAGGATGATGGAAAGTGGGTCATTTTAGCATTACGAAAATTTTGCCAGAAAACCACGATCAAAATCGAAGTTTATATAAAATTATAATAACGTATCTTAACTCAAAGTTCGGATAAATTCTTTTTGAAAAAGTATAATTATTTACATTCATTGATGTCTAATTTTAAAATAATAATATTGGTACATAAATTATATTTATCAATTTTAAAATGATTTGATTTCCATAAAATAAAGCGAAATTAACTATCATTATTAAAAAAAAATCTCATTAATTTTGCAAGCCACATGAAGACACATTTACAGGCTGTTGAATCAAGTTAGCGGAAAGAAGTTAAAATTTTTATTTTTAACGGTTAATGGAGAGATGACATTGAGGTTTCGATATATAAATAAAAATACATACCTGAAACTATTAAAATAACCATACTTGGTGCAATTATTGTGGCAAAAAGTTGCAGGCCTTGGTAAATTTTAAAAAGTAAATTGAAGTTTCTGTTCTTTCTGCTCAGTATGCCCCATTGCTAAGGAAAATAAATGAAAAATAAAGAATTCATTTACTCTGAAATAACTTTATACATCTTTTTCTACAGCGACTCAATAGTTTTGTACCCACACCACATTACACTAATAAATTATCCAGGGCACTTATTCTAAAACGACACCCTAATCGTTTATAAGATTACTTATCTACAAACGTAATATAATAATGAACATACTTTAATCGAGAACACCGGTCAAATCATATAATCTGTTAGAAATGTATCTGAATGACTAACTTGAAGAAGCAAAATCATGTTTGCCAGAGTAGAAGCCTGCCATCGACGCCGTTGTTTAAAGAATTCATCAAAATTTTCCGGACATTGCGTTTTATTCGTTGAGGTGGCACAGTACTCAATTTTATATGCCATCTGCAGCTAAAAAATATACATATTTTCATTTGAATAATAACTAGCCAATATACCCGGCGTTGCACCGGGTTGCATTAGGATCCCGATCCCGGTAAGACTCAAATCCCCATTCTCACCACTAACCCGGCACAAGACCTTTTCCCGGTATGATTCCGTTCCCGCTGGGATCCCGTTTTCTAATTGCTACGATTCCAGGAGAAATCCAGATCGCGTTGGGATCCCGATCCCGTCGGTGTCTTGATCCCAGTGGGATCTCAATGTCGGTGGATCCCGATGGACTACCGATCCCGTTAGGATACCGTACACTGTTGGATCTCGTTCCACCTAGGCACTCTCTTTTCTGATGTTATCCCTTTCCCCGATATGATCCCGATCCCGGTTTGATCGTGTTACCCGATGGGACCTCGATGGGATCGCGTAACCGATGGATTCCAGTTTACTGTTAGCTTTCGATCAGTGGGATCCTATTCCTCTTTGGGATTATGTTACTGCGATTTTGTTCAAAAAAACTTTTAAATTCCATTTATAGCGCAGTGGAAAATTAAAGAACCTTCTGGAAAATTCTAGATTAAGGTTAATATCCTCCGTGAAAAGTACAAAAAAATTCTTTTCTGTGTAATTATTTATGAAATACGAATTATGATACAACTAATTTGCACTACTATAACTATAGTACATTTAAATTAAAGTAGGGGATATGGTGGGGGCCCATTTAATAAAGTACCTTTTAGTTATGTTTTATTACCCATCATTGTCCTTATTGAAATATCGGTGGATTTAAAACTAACAATATCAATTCTAGAATTTTCCAGACAGTTCCATAATTTTAAAAAGCTATATCTATGGCATTTTTAAGTAGATTTTCATGGGACAAATTTTAAATTTTTACTTTATTATTTATCTGTCTGATTTTATAGGGCCCTTTATCTCAGGCATAACTATATCGCTACAGTTATGGAAGGGGTCCCGGGGCCCCTCGATTAAATTGAAAGATAAAGGATTATAATTATGGAATTTCTTTAGGTTTTTATCGTATTTGAAAAATAATTAATTCAATAGTTTTTACACATGTTTCGAGCAGGTTATTAAATGTAATCTAGAATGTTCCAGAAAGTTCTAAATTGTTCCATGGGGATATATAGTGGGATCTAAGGGATAATGAAATTTTAGTTATTTCTATTCATTGCTATACTGTTCAGGAGTTTACTGTTCTCTCAGTAACACTGAGGGTTTTTTTATACGGGATCCCAAAGGGGTCGGGATCCCATCATAATCTTTATCCCACAAGGGATCAGGATTCCACAATAAACGGGATCCCACCCGGATCGGGATAAAACCGGGAGACGGGAATGCGCGGGGACCGGTGTCAGAATGGGATTCGGGTTGCAATGGGATCGGGGTCTCACAAAGAAGGGGTCCTAATGCAAGCCCGTGCAACGCCGGGTATATTTTCTAGTATATATATATATATATATATATATATATATATATATAAAAAAAAAAAATAAAAAAAATATATATGGTAGCAAATAATTTATTATAACTTGTCGGTGGATTTATGCAAAAAAAAAAAAAAAAAAAAAACAAGTGCTGTTGTGTTTGAAAAACTTCGGACTTATACTAAACTGAGTTGTGATGTTATTTCATGTTGTCTTTATGGTTTGCTTAAAATAGCTAATAGTCCGAAACGCCTATTTCATTGTCTTTTCTGTTAGTTCAGGCTTTCACGTAGTATGCGCTTACTGCTTAATTCACGCGCGTTAATGCAGTTTCTACTTTATTATCCATCATCAATATGTCTACATATTTATACTTAGCTAATTCAGGATTTTGAGCTTTATGTAAAAGGAAAACTGCGTAAAACGTACCCGATTACACTGGCTTACCAATAAAGTACACATCCATCTGTCCTCACCCATATCTTTTGTCAAGAAATCAAAAGCTTGTTCAGCAGGAGAGCTGTATATTGATAGTATTTTCTCAAGAGCTTCGCATCGGTACAAACTAAAGCATCCTGGAGCACACATCACTGAGCCAAGGACATGTTCGGCAGTCTGTCACATGGTAAGACAAATACGATGACATAGTGAATATTTGCGTCCCAATCTTTTGATATAATTTTGACAACAATGCGATGGCACGGATAATGCCATATTTTATGATTGCGCATCTACAATTCTTTGGGGAAGAAATGGCGAGAGAAAGAGACTAATAAATGATACTAACAAATTAAAGACAAAAGAATGAGAGGCGAAGAGAATGGGGTCGGAGAAGGAGGAAGAAAAATGATTTTTAAAAAAAAATGCAAGGTGCTATTGCATAAAACACTTGAATTGACCCTGAAGAAGTGAACATAGTTTCTTCACTGTATAGAGTCATTTATGAGGATTTTTCACTCACTCCCCTTTTCAAGCTATGAACATATATGTCTCATACATGTGCGCCTCAGAAAAGCTTATTCTGTGTGCATAAGTATAATTAAACTCAACATATTTGTGTACATAAAACAGTATATGTTGGTTTAATTATGATAAAAAAAGTAGGCCAAATAAAGTTTAAATGAATCCAGAAATGCCTTCATCAGCAAAACAAAAAAAAGAAGTTTGATATAAGTATAAATTGAACTCACATAATATATGTATAACCATACCTTAAATTTGTTTATATTCAATGGTTTTTGGATGTGGCTCCTTTACCAACATATTATGTATTTAATTTGAAAAAAAACATACAATACATCAAGCGTATGCTTAAAGTAACCATTTCAAAATGGAAACTCGTGAAATCTGAAAAATGATATATCTATTTTGTTTACCGTGAAACATTAGGAGTTTTTTTGACGTAATCAGTTCGGCCAGCTCGATAGTGATTCGTGCTTTTAATGACAGCTAAACAAGGGAATTATAAGACAACGCTTGGAGGGGAAGTTTCAACGTCAATATTTCTTTCAGCTGAACATTGACTAGTGCTTCTCTTCCACCTATTATACCGTTTGTCTTTCCCCTTTAAGATTTATGTCTCACGCATCTTCTCTTAAGAGTGTTTTTCTCTTTATTTCTTTGCTAACGAAGGCTTTTTGGCCTTGGCATATTTCGTATTGCTTATTTCTCTGCTAACATCCTGATTCAGGCGAGTGGCGGCTGCCAATTTAGACGCATCGATCCATCCCACTAGCTGAAGTAGTAACACTGTAAACCCAACTGTGCTATTTCCCGTGCCGTGACTACAACTTGATTTTAATCTAGAGTAACATTCTCAGTTTAACTACACGACTTCAGCGACGTTGTATAGAGAATTTCATCTTCCACAATGTCTAACAAATTACCTTACCATATTCAGAATGGATTCCGATGATAAAACAGTGATAAGTTGTAAAAAAAACGTATTTCCAAAAATGTATTGTATTACAAGAAAGATATCTATTCCATACATACATAAGACCTTGCACTTAAAAGGCTGGTAATGTTAAAGTACCTTTTGAAACCAGTGGCCAACGGCGTATTCAAATTTCTGGTACCACACAAGAGGTCCTGAACCAGTTGGAATTGTGCGACCACAAACCGCTCCTGGGCCAACAAAAAATGTAACAAATTAAAAAGACAGCAGACGCTAAAACAGATTATTACCATAATATTATGGCAAAATATAACTCCCTGAATCACGAAGTGATTAGATTCGTTATTTCCCTAATTGTCTAACATACATCATTTAAAATGTTGTAGTTTTATAACAATAAAATCATTTACTGTTAAGGAGGAAATATATGCTATATTTCCAATTAATGGAGTAGGAAAATGGTATTGTTTTCTTCAGTTTTTTTAAAAGAAATCCTGAAGATGGTCTGAAACATAAATATCCAAATATAGCCCCATAATCTAAGAAAATGAAATTTGGTTAGTACATAAATATTATGATACAGGAACTATCTACTAAAGGGTTTTGAAAAAGAATTTTAATTAATACTAACGGAATACCTATGAGGGCCTGGAGGGAGTATTTTGTCTTAAAGAAAAGACGGATCAGTTAAAAGACGTTTAGACAAAATGCCTTCTTCAGCAGACAATGCAAAACTAGTAAAAATATATTTGAAAATGCAAAGCCTAAGTGTTCCCAGATCACAATGTAGCTTTCTCAGTCACTGTGTAGACACAAAGACGTATAATAAAGAAACGAAAGTGTTTTAAAACCAAAAAATGACTTTCGTATAATTCTGTTGTGCATATTGTGAAGGTAAAATAATGTTTGTATTATTATTGTAAACATTTAAACGTATAAAAACTGAGAATAGAAATGAAGAAAGGTTGAGGACCACAAAAAAAAAAAAAGATTATTTGATTGATTTCTTACGGTGATATGGTTCCACAAAGTCTCAATTAATTACTGTTCATTACCACTCACGATGGTGTATTAGTGCAAGAAATTAGAAAGGTGGTGAATACATCTGACGTACCCCTAAGTTAAACTCCGCAGAAATTGAATCAGATCGGGTATTTGTTGTTTAGTTCAGTATCTTTAAGATTTTCAATGACCCTATTAGATAGCATTCTTCCCGTCTTACGTCTATAATAGGAGCTGGAGTTTCGGGCAAAAATCACGGAATAATGCAGCTCTCTATGATTGTTAAGGTCCCTTGAAGGAATAAAATGTGTTTAGTGTCCAGTACATAGGGGCAAGTCATATAATATTCAACTGGTAAAGATGTTAGACAACATCTGCCCAGCGGGTGTTTGCGAAATAGATGTGTTTTCAATTCGGTTTTGAACGACTCCAGTGCCTGGCTGTTTCTGAGAGCGTCAGGAAGTGTGTTCCGAATTGCGAAAGTGCGCCTTCCGTAAGTCTCAAGGCGAACACGTGGCATCGAGAGTTTGCAACTATCGGATGAGCGGAATAGTCCAGTGGGTACATACGTCGTCATGAGCACTATGAGATATGACGGTGCCAGGTGATACAAGCAGCGGTAGCACAGAGTTGCAATTTAGTACTCTATGCGAGCGCGGACCGGTAGCCAATTCAACTCTCTCAGAAGTCTTTTAGCTTGGTTGAATTTGAGTTTGCGAAGAACAATGCGAGAGCATTATTCTGTGCTTTTTTAAATTCTATCCAGGAGCGTAGCCTGAAGCCCCAACATGAGAGCATTGCAGTAGTCCATACGTGATAGCACGTATATATAAGTCTATTTGTTGCATCAAACGTTAAGACTGGTCTGATATAACTAATTCTGCGCAGCTCTAGAAAAATCGCCTTGCAAGGCATGTTAATGGGATTTCCCATAGTTTGTGTTCTATCCAAGTAGACACCAATTTTTCGCACTGTTTGAGCAAACTCAATATCTATACCTGAGAGAGTAAGGGATCGTGTGTTATTTACATATTTTAGCTTTTGAGGCGTAGCAATAGGGATCAGCTCGATCTTATCATTGTTCAATTTGAGCTTGTTTATGTTCACCCAGTGCTTAACTGACTCCACTGTCTTCTGTGTCATACTAAGAAGAAGAGGGAACTGAGAGTGGATCACGGACTGCTGAAGTTGGGTATCATCAGTGAACATGTGATATAGCATGTCAAACTGCTTGATCACTGCACCCAGGGGCTGAACGTACATAGTGAAGAGCACCGGGCCTAGGACCGAGCCCTGGGGTACTCCGAATTCAATAATAGATTGCTTCGAGGTCAAGCCATTTGCGATAACTGATTGGACCCGATTTGTCAGATACGAGTGGAACCATCTCAGGACGGTATCAGTAAAACCGAAGTGTTTTGCAGCCCTCCCCACAAGACGACAGCAGGTCATTTACGATGCGCAACAGGGCTGTCTCAGTAGAGTGATTCGCCCTGTTTGCTAACTGGAAAGGCTCAAACAAGTCAAACTGAGTGACGTGGTTCAGGAGCTGGCGCAGAATAAATTTCTCTGAAATTTAGGAGATTTTCTTTCTTAAACAGTGGAGTTACAACCACCTCTTTAAAAGAGGATGGAACAATACCAGTTTTCAAGACTGATCTATGATACTAGCTATGATAGGGACTATTTCATCCAAACATTCGTACAAAATTCCTGCCGGAAGAGGGTCAAGCAAGCAGGACATTTTCGGGGAGTCAACCAGGATTTTCTTCACATGCGATTCAGTGACCTGAAAAAATTCGCTCATAGGAGTGCCGTTATATGGCAAGAATTTGGAAGCATCGGTGCAAATGTCAAGTCTTGCCCTGATTTTTGTAACTTTCGTAATAAAAAACTCATTTAGAGCGTCTGGCAGCTCGCCTACGGCAATGTTATTTGGTAAAGATGTGTTCTTTTTTTACCGGTCAGCTGACCAACAATACGAAATAAGTCCCTACTTGATCCACAATCTACAATATGGTGAGTGACATATTAAGTCCTAACTGCAAGGACCAACTTCTTAGTTTGTTCCTTGTAATCAACAAATATTTGTCGGTGCACGGTCAAGCCAGATTTCCACCATTTGCGTTCTGCACGTCGGTGCATCTGCTTCGCGCCCTTTAATTCAAGTGTGAGCCAGGAGGCGGAAGGGCGGTCGTTTGTTGGTGGAAGTGTACATGTCCAGGAGCTGTTGAAACTCTGCAGTAAACTGACAGATCTTCAACTTATTTTGCTTATTAGGAGGTGGCCTGTATATGCACAGAAACGTCATCGCTTGGTAACCATAATTAAGTTGCATCTTGCACATCTCAAATGAAACAAACTCGTCCGATTTTGAGAACGCCAAACAAATCTTGATTTATCTCCCGTAAAGGACAGCAATACCCTCGCCACTGCATGACTGCCTGGGCAAGGGTGAAGGACATAGTCCGGAGGTGTAATTTCTTGCAGCTTGACCTCATCACCAACATTTTTAAACCACGTCTCGGTAATGAACACAAGGTCGGCCTTGCTCTCCAAGACAAGATCACACACCTCAAATGTCTAAATCATGCATGACTGGGAGTTGAAATACAACACTCCTAAATGCCGTGATTGCGGGTTCACAACAGGCTGACAGTCAACAACAACTAGGTTTGATCTCGTCACGCTCCATTGAGGCGGTGTGAAATCAGGAGCCGCCGGCCTTGATCTTAGGATTGACATGAGGGAATTGTCGCAATGGATGACACGGTAGGTGGCTGATTTCCGTCATCCACCTCGTTACTGAAAGCTTCGTTTAATGGCTTTACGTGACGATCTCCGCAAGCAATAATATTGACGCGGCTGTCGCCATGGTGGTATTTCAGTGGATGCTGTTTCCGACGACCAGTGCGATAAAGACGCTTCTAATTTCACCGTGTACCAATTTTCCGTCCACCACCTCGATGGGTACGCTTCCGGAGCAGGCCTCGACCAATGGAAATCTCTTTCAGACGATACATGAGGTCAGCAGTCAAGTGTATACCCTGGGCATTGATAGACAATAGTCGATCGCGTGAGTATATAAGAAAAGCTGGGGTGTGTTACCAATCGTATCATTAGCTTGCATGAGCGATGATTGTGGTGACAACAAAGATGGATGACCGTGTAAGACCAAGCAAACACACATAAAATTAAAATTTAATCAAGAGCTCGCGCCTATATATGCCTGCAAGGCGTAGTCTAGAGCTCAAGACAAATATTTATTCCCGGAAATTGAATTCATTAATTATAATAATAATTTCTCAACACCTTCCTGTTTTTGTACAATTTTGGTAAACAAAAAATTTTAAGGCAACCTTTTTGTTGCTCGCCGGAAGTAGATATACTCCTATTTAGTTTCATTTGATGTTATTTTAGCACAAGGCTATTTATAGATAGCATCTCACCATTTCAAGAAAATTTCTACTATTCAATGAAGATTATTCTTCACTGTGCAACAAAATGCCAGATTTTGCTTTGAAAGGGAAAAAATGTGATATGCAGCAACATATGCAGGATAGCCCTCCAGTTTTTCTTCTCCCTGTCTATCACAGCAATACTTTCGGCATCAACTGTTTTATGCAGTTTTAGTCCTGTTGCCGATGTGTTCCATTTTTCAAGCTACATAGGTGCTCTATTTTGCATCATCCTGTAGAACCATTGTTTTGCTAGCTGGCAAACACCTCCTTTAGATTTCGCATCTTGTCTTGTCACTACACTGATGGTCCGTCCTTGTTCTGAAATGAGTTACTACCTATTTTAATAATTTCAGACCAAAAATGGTCTGGAACTTATAAATTCCACAGAAAAGAATCTTTTAAAATATTCCAGTTTTTTCTCATCAACTTTAACCATTACATCTACACTATTTTGATTTGACTCAACGTTATCAGCATCAATTTATTAATCCAAACCATCCAGGTATTTTAATTGTATTTCCACGGTATTCTCTGCCATTTTCTGCACTGTTTGCTGCTCTATATAATGCATGCTGCTGGTATTGGAGGAGTCAGTATCAATGGTAGGATGAGGAACGTCTTTTGATGAACCCTGGTCATCATTTGATTTTTGACATGTCGAAGTTTGGATCCTGATCGCAATTTTAATGAGTCACATCCTTTTTTTTTTGCGTTTCGTTGCTTTTCGTTTCGAATTGCGCACGCCATGTGGAAAGATAGAATAATATTAAGCAATAAAAACTCTTTGCTTGCGTCGTGCTCAAGACGACAAACAAAATAATTACTTACAACTCAAAAGCAAAAGTCAGGGAACTTTCCAAGGTGGCAGGTAAAACCAAACAGTCAAAATATGACTGTCGTGGTCAAATGTTAAAATGGTAGGGGTTGGGGCTGCTAATGACGAGTGGCGAACATATTAATTTTTTAAAATTTTTCTTGGTTTTGATATATTTGGTTTCAAAAAACTTTTTAAAAAATATGTAATTAAATTGATGCTTATTATTCTAAGATATTTGAAAATTATGTAAAATATTATTCTGTTACCATATAAATAGGTAAAGTCATTTTTTTATTAGTAATATTTACCAATTCGATTCATGTACTTAGCTTTTCCTGACCACATCGTATTTGGTTTCAACCGAAAGCATTATATCTCAGAATTTACATAAATATAGCTTTCTTTCACTTAGAAAATTACCAAATACTTCAATCAGGGTTGAATCATTGTCAAAAAAGTTTTTTTATGAGCTAAATATATGGTCACCTCTGACGCATCAACTTTGAACTTAGCACACATTTGGATAGGTTACAGGTGTGGAAACTTTACATGTGATCGGTTATTCTCTTATGAAATTCGGTAAGACCGAGCGGTGTATGCTCAGCAAATGTGTATTTTTTTTCAGTTTGGTGTCATCCCCTGAGATTGTGACACCCGGTGCGATCCGCACGGCCTACGAACCCTAGCCACGATATTGGCTGTGGAAAGTGTAAATTCTTCTCAAGGGCATATGTCCAAGAGGCCACTTTATCTAAATAATGACGATAATCTTGAAGCGTAAAAAGATATTAAGGGCAATTAAAATTTATTTTAAAAAAATTATATTAAATTTACTGTTCTCCTAAAAAAATTAGAAACAAATGCAAAAATAAATATCACAACCAAAATCTAATCTATAAATAAAATTGTGTTTTCAGTATTTGATCTTCAGACGTTATAAGAGATTCACACTCACCGACCGACGAATCTCTTATCATAAGACGAAGCAAAGCCTCCACCGACTCTACAGAAAACGATACATCGGCATCCGTCGCAAGTATGTATGACTCATCCGTAGCTGAACCTTTTTCTGAATATTATAGAAAGCTCAATGATTTTCAACTTAAACATTTTCTTTTATCTTTAACATGTTAACATTTAAATTTTGTTAGGTCTTTTCTTTTTTTTCGTTTTACTAGAAATAACAAAACAACAAACTATACCAGATGGAAAGAGTGGCGACTTTCCATTAATTTTATAGACTCACTCAACACACATTAATTTTTACAACCAACTGCTTTAGTCTTTGTTTTGTTTTTTTACATAATTTAATACAAAAAAAACAATTATTTTTGAAAGCCGCACACGTTTACAAATAGAAATTGCAGGTCTAGTCACTTGCCCCCTCCCCTCCCCTCCCCGAGAAAAATGCTTACACAATATGAAACGAAGATATATTTTATTAAAATTGAATGAGTTTTCATTTTTAAACAGATTTAAAAATATATTATCTGGTGTCTTTAACCGATTACAATTAGCGGAATCTCTGAAATATCGTTATATTTGATTATCCGTATATTTAAGGCTTATCTCCATTAAAGGCTTACGCTATTCGATTATAAATAGCGTTCTAGTTACTTCAATTTTAACCCTAAGTCTTACTTCTCGTTGTTCGCTCATATCGGTATTTTATGCATTTATTTTGTTGCAACGTGAAAAGTTTAAAGACCTTAATAATGCAGTATTAAAATACATTGATATGAATATAAAGGTCTACAATTTTTAATAACAGTTCTTGATAAGTATAAAACATGTACAATCTATTTTGAAATTTTATTTTATTTTAAAGCATTACTTTTAAAGTTGGGATAGTAGTTGTTTATAAATGTTATGATCGACTTAAGCTTTGAAAATATAGTTATTAGCATACTTTTTAAACGCTAGTGTACATAAGTCGAGTTAGATAAAAGGAAAACTTTAAAATTGCTAAACTTTTGAATAAGAATTTAATGGGCAAATACAAATGGTGTACGTTTTATTAATTTTACACGGAAAGCGTTTATGTTTTCTTTAAATGTGCTACTTTTGTAACAAAGTTTCATGAACAGCAGAAAAATACTAAGCCCATATTTATTACATTCCAAACTGCTTTTTTTCCATTTTAATAGCATAATAATAAACAAAATTACCCATCTAAAAATTAGGATTCATATTAAAAAAACAACAACTTATTTTCTAGACGATATTCTAGCAGAAAGCTTAAAAAAGAATTTTGTGAATTAGCATTTCGATTATCTTGCTGATTCCATTTTTAAAATTATTTTTGTACCAGTTTTACAATTTAAAATCAATTATGTGGATTTGGTAAAAAAAATGTTTAAAGTATATGTGACAGGCAATTTTTAATTTATCTGAAAAAAATCAGATACAAATCAGCCATTAATAAGTATATAATATCTTTATAAAGACATCATATTTTATTTACATAATTATGACATTCATTTACGATTAATAAAAAGTGCAACTTTTTTAAACAATAAAAATGTATTTTCCTTCTACTAATCTTTTCCTTGGTTTTTTCTTCTTTTTTTTTTGGGTAAAACTTTGAGATATTTCAAACATGTAATTGCATTTGCCGGCCCAACAATTTGGAACGCACTTCCAGTCGCTCTCAGAAACAGCCAGGCACTGGAATTCTTTAAAACCGATTTAAAAACACATCTATTTCGCAAACACCTTCCGGGATGATGCCATCTACCATCTTTTTCAGTTAATTTATATTGGCGTGTGTTGCTTATGGTTGAAACGGGATGAAAGACTTTGACTTGGTATGCTTGTTGCGTCTGTTTTTAAATGTGGTCAATTTTAGATTATTTTATTTGTCTTTTTAATATGGTTGACTTTGTACCGTGCTTCGAGCTTTTGGGGATGACGCGTGTTTTTCAAAAAAACTTTATTATTATTATTAATTATTATAAGTAATGTTTTTTTTAAATTTGCGTTCACCACGTAAGATGATGTTGGCACTACTTTTTTAAAATAAAAAATTAAACCAAATTACTGTTTAATAAAGAAAAAAAAATATGCAAAACTCAAGCAGATCAGCAGAGCCATCACTCTCCTTTTCTACCCCCCCCCCTGCCACTTTTTAGTTTGTTGTCCCCCACCTCGCAATTTAAAAAAAATGATAAGCAAGAAATATGTTTTTTTTAAATTTGCGTTCACCACGTAAGATGATGTTGGCACTACTTTTTTAAAAAAAAAAATTAAACCAAATTACTGTTTAATAAAAAAAAAAAAATATGCAAAACTCAAGCAGATCAGCAGAGCCATCACTCTCCTTTTCTACCCCCCCCCCTGCCACTTTTTAGTTTGTTGTCCCCCACCTCGCAATTTAAAAAAAATGATAAGCAAGAAAATATCCACATCACATCTTTAAGATCCGAAAATATCCGAGACCCATTACAGTCGTAGGGGTTGATGGGGTCACACGATGTTTCTAAGGTTAAGTGACACCTAAGAGTTTTAATTAGCATCTCTTCCTTTCCTTTCCAATTAAACTTTGAATGTTGCAACAATATATTCAGATATGTGATAAATTAATTTTTTTAATTCTTAATTTATCAATTTTTTTTTCTGGATTATAAATATTTAAGGGGCAAGAATTATCTAGGGGAATAGGATACCGCCAAAGGTGCCACAACAAAAATGAATTTATGTTCCGCTGGTGCGTTGTTAGAGATAATTTTATTATTATTTTGGATAACTTTGGCAAGTCAGGCTGGGTTAGCCTGAGAAGTGCAGCGACAGAGCTGAGCTTTAACATGGAGGAGATTGAGGGTACATTGACAACAGAAGAGCTGTAGAGGATTTTAAAGAAGAAATTACTGGTGCAGTGAAGAAGTACATACAACACAAGACTATCAAAGCTAAGATAAATCATCCATGGGTCAGATTTTGAAATCCGTAGGCTCATCTACAGGAGAGACCACTATTACAAGCAATTGAAGAAGAATGGCTCTGTTAAACCGAAAGCCTAGGTACTGAGGTCTCACCGGACCATGCAGAACTTACTGCACAGATCTTTCTGGAACTACCTGAACGACATCATTTTAGAGGAAGAAACCATGACCTAGGGTGTCAAGAACAAGCACTTCTGGAGCTACGTCAAGCATCAAAGGTCCTCAAATACCACTGTTTCCCCTCTCAAGTGGCATGGCCATTTGACATCTGACAAAAAAGCACAGGTGGACTTATTCAATCAGCAGTTCCAGTTGGTCTTTGTTGACGGTAGAGAGTACTTAAAGGTTGCGTTCCTTCTGAAGACCAACATAATAAACAGAGCCTGCCCCGTCATGCAAATACCCAGATTTCAGGTCATATGCGCTTGCCTTCCTAAAAACCATTAATCCCTACAAAGCATTTTGTCCTGACAAACAAAAACTATGATTTCTCAAAGAAATGGTCAAAGAAATCGATCCTATTCTGACAGTCCTCTTTCAATCATCGCAGTGCACAGGCAATGTTCCAGCAGACTTGAGAACAGTGCATGTAACTCCAATTTACAAGAAAGGGGAGCATTCTGATTTTGCCTGCACCCGTCCGGTATTCCTCATCAGCGTGGTATGCAAACAGTTGGAGCACATAATGGTAAGCACGGTCATGAATCCTCTTGAAAGCCACAATATACTCGATGACTGTTAACATGGCTTCCGAGTCGACAGATCACATAAGACCCAGCTCCTTGAATTTGTAGAAGACTTGATGATCAATGTGGAAAACAGCAAGCATATTGACGTGCTGGTGATGGACTTCTCAAAGCCATTTGACCATGTAAATCACAGTTTGCTTTTACACAAACTTGAGTGATATGAGATCGAAGGCATTACCAATTAGATGGACCTCTAGCTTCCTCAGCAACCGATGCTAAGCAGTAGTTGTTGACGATACTAGCTCCAAAATTGTCGGTGTTAAGTCAGTGGTCCCCCAGGGCTCGGTGCCAGGCCCCTGTTTTTCCCTACCATACATGAATGACCAACCGGATAAACTGACATCCCAAGTAAGAATGTTCGCAGATGACACGGTGGTGTATAGGAAGATCGCCAACAGCTCTGACCAGGATCAGCTACAACAACGTCTCAGTCGGTTAGCTGAGTGGGAGATGAGCTGGGACATAAAATTTTATAATGCCAAGTGCCAGACACTGTTAGTCTCTAGAAGTTGTACTCCTCTACACTACCAATACGAACTGCGTGGCCATATACTTGAGCCAGTTTCCTCCGTAACGTACCTCTGTGTTACCATTCAAGAGAGATCCGCTGGGAAGAGCATATTAACAATGTTTGAAACCACGCAAACGAGACACAAGGGTTCTTAAGGCGAAATCTGAAGATCGGCAACCCCAGTGGGAATGAAAGAGCATATAAAGCGTTGGTCCGACCGCTTTTAGATTACGCATATTTAGTCTGGGACCCATTCACACAGAAGAGCATCGACAGGTTGGAGGTGGTCCAATCACAGCCAGCACGCTTTGTTCTGAATCGCTACAGGAACACCTCTAGTGTTGGCAGCATGCTGGAAACACTGGGCTGGTCAAAATCGGAGGAAAGAAGACGATTATACAGGAACTCCATGATGTCCAAGATAAATAATGGGCTGGTCTACTGCTCCAACATTAAACATAAACTCGTCCCTCTCCCCCTAGACAGGGACGAGGGGGAGTTCTGGCTCATAACAGGAAGAACACAGTACATGCACTGCTCATTCCTGCCTAAGACGATCAGGGATTGGAACAAACTTCCAATAGGAAATGTTGAGGCGAAAGCACCTGAGGCCTTCCAAACCCAAGTTCCTGATAAGCGCTCTGAGTAGCCCTTACAAAAAAGTGAAATATCCTCTTCAACAACAGTTACGACAACTATGCATATCCCCTGTACATACTTAGGAGCCAGATTGATCAATATATTGATCGTGGGCCCTTTTTATGTAGACGAAGAAGAATAAGAAGATTAGTGACACCATCGGCAGCCAATTATTTTTTTGGTGCTGTCCCTTTCGCGATACAAACTGCATCTTTCCGAAAAGGCCGCTCCTTCAAATAAAAAAAGTGCCAATTTTTATGCTCCCGCTACCCTGCCGACTCGGTAAGTATGTTCCTTCTGCCACCCCTTAGCTACGCCTCTCTCTGGCCACTGCCCAATAGCAACTGGTACTGCCCCCCCAAAAAAAAAAAATCTGAAAATCTCCAGCCCCCCCCAAAATCTGAAAATCTCCAGCCCACCCCCCCCCTGTAGGGGTGAGATAATGTCTGAAAGCAACACTTTTTGGCGGTCTCGTACACTTGTTTAACATCAGAACTTGTTTGATATTAAATTCCTTATTAAATGTATCTAATTAAAAAATATTTGAGTATATAGATAGTCATATTCTAATTAATAGACTTGTCTTATTTATAAATATGTGGAATTAATCAAATTTAAGAATATAACGCCTTTTTGCTATAACATGTAAGTAACTAGCAGTCACATTATTTAGTAGTTTTTAAACATTGTTTTGTGGACAAAACATAAAGAAATTTAAAATGTAGATCAAAGTATTAAAAACATAGAATAAAAAGTCTTTCTTTCCCCACGAAGAGCCAAATCAGGATGTGACTTTAAGATCCTGCCGCTTATCAACTGGTGTACTTTGACTAAATCCAGCTCGGAGTGAAATCCCAAAGTCGTGCACAACATACATATATACTATATCGTCATGTAATGTAGTATACTTATTTAAGGGTCACGGGGTCTATCGCCAATTACGCCCCACTAGGTAACACCAAAATAATATGTTTTAAAATTTGATACCGTTTTTAATCCTTCAAAATTTTGTGATACTGCTTATAAGAGAACTGAACTTTAATTTGTAAACTAGAATATACACCTAACCTTTAAGAACTTGTAGAATTTTAGATATGTACATCACTTGACTCCAGCGTTTTTTGTTTTTAACCTGAATAATAAAATATGTATACATTGTGTAAGTAAAATACGTTATGTAAAATAAATATTTTAGATATATGTTTCAAAATTTAAAATACAAAAAAAAAAAAAACCAAGTGAATTTTACCTTTGCGTTGTCTTTTTTTTTTGTTTTTAACCTAAATAATAAAATATGTATACATTGTGTAAGTAAAATACGTTATGTAAAAAAAATATTTTAGATATATGTTTCAAAATTTAAAATACAAAAAAAAAAAAAAAAAACCAAGTGAATTTTACCTTTGCGTTGTCTTTTAAATATATGTAAAAAGGCATACTCATTGGGTTCGATTCCCAGCTCAATAACCTTCCAAAGGGTGCAACCGTATTTTTACAATCTTCTGAGTTTATACCTGAAAAATAATAAATGTTGACGAAAAGGATCTTTAAAAAAATATTCTTGAATATGTGTGCATGAAGACATTTAAATTGAAGTTTTCTAAATGTAATTTCGTTACCATCCTCTTAATATTCAGTAAGCATTTATAAGAGATTCAGCATTTTACATTTGTGAAAGCTATGAGTATGAAAGTATGAGGTTTATCAAGTTTTTTTTTAAAGCAAACATTTATTTTCTCACGTTCTTAGCTTTCAAGTTACCAATGGAAAGTTTGTTATTTATAAATTATTCACGAATTTATCAAATATAACGTTTATTTCATTATGCTTCAAATGTTATGCCTATTTTATGAAATCTTATCGTATCTAATTTCAATACTTAACCCTATACCAAACAATTACGCCAGTGCCGTTTGAAGACATGGGCGCACTGGGCTCTGGCCCAGGGCTTCACCCTTCTAGTGGGCCGCACGCTTCTACGAGACTCACTCTTTTAGGGGCATCATGAAATATTTTGGCAATTTAATTTGATTTAAAAGTCAGCGGACAGCGCATTTGTAAATTTTAACCCACAATATTATCGGCACATTCCAAAATTAATATTTTAAATGCGAATGGCAAGTTTGATAATTCTTAAAGGGGAATAACTCTCCTCAACAAGTTTTAATTCTCTCAGATAGTAATCGGAAAAAATTATAAAGTAATGATATGTTTTTACATCATGTTAGACTAAGATGTTAATGCGCCAGGGTAAAATGGCCCTCTCAGCCCCCCCCCCCTTTTTTTTCCTATGCATGGCCCTGAGTATATAGAGGGTTAGGGGCCTCAGTGCATTACTGTGCATAGGACCTCCGCTTTTTGATAATTGATAGTTTCAGCCAGGAGGCTTCATTAATAACATAAACTTTAAGGCTTTAATTTTTTTTAAATAATTAAGTCGCTGGAGAAAATTTAGTCATTTGCATTCCCATCATGAGTCTTCACTAGTATTCGTCTCATGATCTGCATGTTCTCAATCCCATCTATGTTCAAGTATGTTAGCAAAAGCTATTTTTTATAATATATAATTCCGAATAATATATAAATATATATATATATATATAAGGTAGTTGAGTGTGACTACCCATTTTGATACATACCGGACATTTTTGTACACCCTGAAATGCAATGACTTTCATTTCGATTAACCTTTGCCATTTAAATAAGTCAGTTTGATTACAGGCATAAAATAAATCTCTGGGAAAAAATTCCAAGGCACTGTCATGTTACATTGACTCGTTTATGTTTAAATTGCATAGTCGTAATTGTGGATCAACGTTTAATGAGCAGGAGATAAAAGCCAATCAAAATGATGTAGAACTGCTTAAGATTTATCTATAAAGAAAATGGGTATTATTAATTAGGTTGGAAGTGTCAAACACATGTAGCGTCCATTAAAACGGGCGGAGAGAGCATTTAAGATAAACGTATGCGTACCTAAAACTTTTGGCAATAACGATAGAAGGGTAAGAGCGAACTCCGACATTTTATTATTATTTATGCCGCCATCAAATATAATGTGGGACTCAAAATAAATAGGCAGGGCGTCGCGGTTTTTCCTTTCCTTGTTGACATTGGCAAGGGACTGGAGCAGTTTTTCCATTTCTTTTTTGTCCTAAAGTGATTATGAATAAAAATAAAATATAAAAAAACAGCTATTTGTTCATCTTTTTGTTTTGTTTTTTAAAAGCAGGTTCATGCTAATTACATTCATTTAAATGTAACTAGGGTAAGTTAATACTAAAACTTTGACAATTTCATTATATATATATTAAACAAATACTTTTTTAAATATATTTAAATGCAAATGTATATTTAGATATATAGAGAAATAAATGATAGAAAGATGATAGATAGATATATAGGAAGCTATATTATAGATATATAGATAATAGATAAATATATAGATAGGTAGCTATATAGATAACTGGATGTATTGATATATATATAGATTGACAGATATAGATAGATATATAGATAGATTGCATATATATAAGTAGATGGTAGATAGATAGATATATAGATATATATAAACAAATAGATAGATAGAGAGATAGATAGATAGATAGATAGATAGATAGATAGATAGATAGATAGATAGATAGATAGATAGATAGATAGATAGATAGATAGATAGATAGATAGATAGATAGATAGATAAATAGATAGATAGATAGATAGATAGATAGATAGATAGATAGATAGATAGATAGATAGATAGATAGATAGATAGATAGATAGATAGATAGATAGATAGATAGATAGATAGATAGATAGATTGATAGATAGATAGAAAAAAACATTAAGAAAAATTGAAACACATCAATTAGGTGACGTTACCTCACGGAACATTGTGGTGCAGATGTAGACATTAGACGTATTTTTACGTTCGGGTCCATATTTCTTAGCATTATTTAGCAATGTTTGTTTTCGATTTAAAAACAACCAACTCTCAAGTGCCACTCCGTTATAACTAGGGATCCAAAATATCTGAAATTCACAATTTCAGAAGAGAAAATTCGCTTTTTTTTTAACTTTGCATACACACCTGATTTCATTGTGAACATTAAATAGTTCATCTTATTTTAGTTCATATAAATGAAATAATTTCACGGCTATAAGTGATTACTATAAATACGAACTATTTTTTCGATCTCTTATGATTGTTTCTACTGTGTTCTTTATTTTAAAAAAAATGTCATACAAAAAAATTCGTCTAATAATTTTATATTAATATTTTTTTGGGGTAATTTCCCGCTGCTTTTATTTAAAGTGACAGGGTGTGTTTTTGAGTGCGTGATCACTTACGTCAATGCTAGGTGAGGTAACCATTCCAAATGGATAAAAGAAAAGCTTTTCTATTTTTAAAAGAGTAAGAATTATATCGTAATATTCGGGGAAAAGAAAATCTGATGCAAGATGGCACTCAACATATCCAACAATGCTAAATTGTATTGACTCCATAAGAGTTTACTAAATACCTTACAGAAATAAATGCTTAAGTAAAGAAGGAGGTTTTTTGGTGTTCTTTTTTTTGGTGTGTATTTGGTGCGTACGTAACTGAGCGCATGCGGGCGGGAGCAGCGAATGAGAGCGCAGCACGGTACCCAATGAGAGCGGGGTGAATATTATTCACTCGGGAATTATTATTATAGATGGTGTATTACAATTTCAAATAGTACATACTTTATAATTTTTTAAGCACACCTACAAAGAAAAAGAAATTAAATAAAAATGCCAACATATATCCTAATGAGTTTTAAAAAGGCTTTTGAAAACATTTTGTTCGTCACAACTGAACCTGGTGCAATTAGAAAGCTACACAAATACCGACTTAGAGACATACATTTGATATCCACTCTTATTAGCTGAAATTAAGAGCGATAAAGGAAATTAATTAAATTTACCTTTCTTTCTTGCTTCAGGTCGATTTCTTCCTTCAGTGATAAATTCTTTAAAAAAACCAAAAACCAGGCAAAAACAAGTAAAAATGGGAAAATATATAGTAAACGGGTATCAATATAGCTTCTGTCACATCCTGCTGCTGTACCTAGAGCGGTCTTGCACACTGTGTCGGCGCCAACAAAGCTGTACGACACAATAAAAGATATGCTGAAGGGCACGGCGAAACTCGATATGTGCATGTTTGATTGAAAGACAAAGAAAACCATCGCGTAGCCAAGGATCCCGGCCGCGAGGTTGATACCAAAGGAAATCCAAGTATTAACATTGGTGACACTCTTGTCTAGATCCCATGCATCTGATAGAACTGAGAAGTACCCGGCTTCGACGTTTGGTAAGTTGACGACGTTGAATTGAAACGCGACAGCAAGACAGCCAGTGAGTGCCAGGATCTTAATGATGTATATCAACAGCACCATCCACCATGAGAGCTCCTCTTCAGACTTCTCTATTTAAAGAAAGAAAATAGTAAATAAATGTTTATATATAAAAAAATACACGCGTAAGTCAATACATTAACTTAAACTTAAGCTATTTTGCAACACCTTGACGTCAAAATATCAGAAGTGTGGATGAATGAGTCATAAATATAATAATAATAATAATAATAATAAAGATTATTTAAAAATCACGCTTCATCCCCAAAGGCTCGAAGCGCGGTACATACCACATTGAAGTACAAAATTCAAAATTACAAAACTACATACAGAATACCCATTCTAAGTCTTTCATACATTGCAACCATAAACATATATATATATATATATATTTATATATATATATAAATGGGTGGCCTCGTACCTTTGAGTCTCCCAAAGTTGAGATGGGGAAGTAAATTAAAATAAATTATTTTGAATGATATTAAATAGATGCAGATCTGTTTGCCTCTACGCTTTTGTCGTAGTAACCAAGTCCTACGTTTTAAGCCTAAGATTTCTTCACTAAGACGACCATAAAAAACTACTGCTTAAGGAGTTTTGTTCGTTTGTTTGGTTTATTTTTAATTTAAAAAAAAATAATTGGGATTTTTCAATAAAAAGATTACCGCAAATTTTGTGTAAGCAATCGAATAAGAATAACTGTGGTTGGCCTTTGCGGTCTCGACCTCAATAAACCAAAAAGATTATTATTTATTAGAGCGGGCCTGCACAACTCAATATGTAAGGCGGGCCATAATACTCTTTGAAAATCTTGTGCGGGCCGAAAGAAAAAAGGACAAGGGGGAAGCCATTAAGAAAATAATAAAAATAAAGAATATTTCATTTCTCTCTCTCTCTCTCTCTATCTCTCTCTCTCCCTCTTTTCCGTTTAGTATAATCATTTCCAGTTGATACTCCAGCGGAATGCTTTTGCTCTTCTTGATCCACCAGCACCAGAATGAGATGAAACACCAGAATGAGATGAAACACCAGAATGAGATGAAACACCAGAATGAGATGAAACACCAGAATGAGATGAAACACCACAAACAGACGACACACGCTTTGAAGGCATTGCTAAAATTCCCATTGACGTCGTAATATCGCCAACACTGGGCTTCCTATTACAATGGAGTCTGACGCTGACGCGCGTTCACGTTATTAAAGTCACTTGGTGTTCTGGATTTAGTGTGCTATTCTGTAACCTCGCCTAATAACTTTCATAATGGAATAAGTGAGTCAACGCACGCTGAAAAAATTACACCTTTTAATAAATTGTTTGCTCGTTTTAGAGCCCGGGAATGACCGCCATAACACCGGAATCCTTTGTAAAAATGAACCGCCTTAGAATGAGGACCTCCTGTATTTTGGCTAAGCTAAATGAATAAAGTAATTAATTTTTAATAAATATATTTACTTAAGATGTTAATTGTGAAGTACAGATTAAACTTAATTCATGTTTTAACATCATTTTATGCATTCTAAAATTATACTTTTTAATTATAGGGTAAAGAATTTTTTTTCATTCTTAACAAAAATATATTTTAAAAAATCTAATGATTTCCAAGATGTTTTTACGTAACAATCAAATCTAGAAGACATAATAATTTTTTTAGAAATAAATTAGCATAAATCTTGTATTTGACTTATGTTTATAAAAAGTACAAGCGTCTTTCTTACCTTCACTTGTGTCATTTGTTTCTTGTTTGGCATTTACCAAATATTGCTGTAGTAATGGACTCCACGATATACCTAGAGCTAGAAAGCAGGAAGGGCAGCAGAGCCAGTAATGTAAGTCAGCTTTAAGTTGACTGAAAATCATTGCAACGATGTAACCTGTAATATATTTTAAACATATGTAAATATATATATAAAATATTTGAAAAACATTTAATTTCTCAAATTAAAATGAAAAAGAAAATTAATCTAAAATGAAACGAGAAAAAACAAAAATGTGTATATTTTATTTTAAGAGGTATCCCCCGATTTTACTGGAATAATAATGAAAGGCATCTTGCAATATTTTCTACCTAATATTGCGCAGTCTCAAATCTAAAAATCAAATTTTGGCTTATAAATCTGAGTGACGTTTTGATGTTTTTTATCATTAGGGTACCCCTAGTTCAAATCTTACAATCAATCAATTTTGAGATACTGATCTCAAAATGAACAAATTACAGCTTCCTGTGGTTCGCTCTTATTTGGATGAGTTATATGTCAATTAATCAGTGGTATTAGGCTATGAACTTTCACTGCATTTTGGCTTAAACGGCATATTTTGGTATAAAAACAAATATAATCATGAAATTTAAAAAGGGAAAAATTACATATCGATTTTTTGACGGTTTTTTTTTAAATTCCAGGTATTTAAAGCTTGTGATCAGCGAGTTTAAATAAAGATCTTTCAAGATTATTATAATTTTTATTTCTTTGAGTTTAATAGAAATTTTAACTTATTATTGTTTGAGTTTAAAGAAATAAGGATAAGAACTTTATTTTCGCCATATTTTCAAGGCATTAGAAAAACAAAAGACGTTTGGGTTTCCACGATAAATATAGTTATAAATTAATAATAGACATAATAAAAAAAAAAAATTTATTAATAATAATAAGAATATCTGAAGTAACCAATTCGGATAAGATCCTTAAAATAGTTCTTTAATTGTTAATTTTATTGTATTTATATTTTTACAAAGTAATACTTACACAAATACTTAATTATAAGCAGATATATTTTATTTTTATCCTAATTAAATAAAGTCGATTTCGGTAAAATAATTTAAAAAATCTCTAATTACTGATTTTAATCATCCGAACGTATTTAACTTGATTAGTTTTCTATTCGTAAAAATATTTAGGATTAAAAAAAATATATAAATATATATATTTATATATATATATATAAAAATTTTATTTTAATTTTAAAAAGTGGAAATACAGTATCTGTTTTTCTCATACGTGGTTTATAAATAAAAGAAAATTAATGCTTTTTATTATTTTAAAGATTAAGTTTTGCTCTTATGAAATTAATATTACTTTTCTTTATTTGAGTTCAATCGAAAATTTTAATTTGATATTGTTTGAAAGCATTTATATGCAACTAATTTGAAATTATTTTCGCAATATTAACGCTATAACAAAAATCACATAAAATAGGATTTCTCCAATAAATGTGATTATGCTTTAATAAATATTATTAGATCATAATTTATTGATGACAAAAAGAGTACCACAACTTTCAAATTCAGATCAAATGCGTTATAGTTGTTATAGTTATTTAATTATAAATAAATACATAAATAAATAAATAAATTTTTATATAGTTGAACCTTCCGTAGATTTATTTTGTTGATTATAATTTTGTATTAAAGCAAACCGGTTTTATAACCTATATAATGTTTGATGGATTGATTGATTGATTGATTGATTGATAGGATCTGTATGTAGCGCTGGTATCCATGCTACTTTAGCATGCTCACTGCGCTCTGGTTTTCTTAACTCTACTTAAACAAAAAAAAATTTAAAATGTTTATTAAATAATTTTTTATCATTTTCATTTCCCCTCAAAGATTGAGGCAAACTGTTACATAATTTTGGCGCTTTTGCTTCAAAAATGCGCACTCCGTAAGACTTTTTTCTGTGTTAATGTTGAAAAAGGAAGACATAACTGAAATCAACTTTGGACATGAATACAAAATACGTACCGCCCAAAACGAAAAAGCTCAATAGGCCTATAAACTTTTTGAACAGATCGTTTCTATTACATGCATTTCCATTGTTCCCATTATTTTCATTGTCACCATTGTTTCCATTATTTTCATTGTTTCCGTTATTTTCATTGGTTCCATTGTTTCCATTAATTCGGTTGTTTCCATAATTTCGATTGCGTCCACTGTACCAATACCATACAAAGTTAAAACCTGCAAATGTGAAAGTAAATGAGCTCATGATAAGAACTCCCGAGACAGGATCGATATTTGGTAAAACTTCAAAGGCCAGCAGATACAGTCCGATTGGCTCAAATAATGAGTGGCACATGACCTGAAATTTAAAGGAAAAATATCAATTGCATGTTATTTTAATCCAGTGTTTCATCTTCGGGTATGTTTCGAAAACTGATTTTATGGTAAAGAAGCGTTATTTCCACGCTTAAATAAATGACAACCGTGTGTGTACCCCCACCCCCTTTCCCTTAAAAATTTAATAAATTACATGTCCTGTTTTTAGTACTGCTATCTAAAAAAATGGTTTACAGAACTTAGACAGTATTTTTTTTTTAAATTATAAATTCAATCCTTAGTAAATACTGAGTCATCTTTAAACTTTTTTAAACGGTTTTAATTGTATGGAGGTTGAGGATATATAGACATGGACAATTTAAATGTATAATATAGCCCTAATAAGTACCCAAATGTGTTATTTAACTTGAACGCTTAGTAACTCGTAACCATTAATAGGTGTTCGGAAAACAATCCAGCGATCAATCGCATGTAAAAAGAAATCCATAATATATGAATGTAAGCCGGGAATATGGTAATTATTTTAAATTGTGCGACCATTTGAATAGGCCAATAGGAAAGCTGATTTTTATAATAATAACAAAGAAAAAAAACATTGGTTCAAGGTTGTTTGATCGGTTTATTATTTTAAAATTAATTTGTTAGTGCAAGATATATGTTTTCCTTTTATCTTAGCTGGTCCGTCGATCCGATGAGGATCAATAAAAAAAAAAAATCTGATCCGACCTGCGGCTGACTTAACGCATTTAGACAATCCAATTTAAACCAAAATAAAACAGAATATCATGTAGTTCAAATTCTGAAAACGTATGTTCATTGGAATTCGGTAATGAAATGATTTTTTTCTTCATTTTAAATCAATAAACATCTGAACTAATCTTATTTAAGTTAATGTTTACACCATAAAAAAATTAATTATTACATTTTTAATTACATAACTTACAGCTCCAAGCATCTTCAATAAATAACGACTCTTTCGAGGCCATTTTAACGGGTCGGAGAAACGTGCATTCAGCAAGGCTCGTAAAATAGTCAGAAAATATGGAATGGCGATAATCAAGTAGATGATCACATGCAGTCCAGCATATTCACACAGCTGTGAAAACAGAAATAAAATTCATTAGGCTACGAATGCCTACCTAGACATCATTTTACCAAAAATGCCTACATAGAAATCTTTTAACCAAATAACTTCCTCGACATATTTTTACCCAAAAGCCTATCTAGACATCCCTTTACCCGAAAGTCTACCTAGACATATTTTTTACCCAAGTGCCTACCTAACTATTCTTTACCCTAATGCCTACCTAGATATCATTTTACCAAAATGTCTATCGAGACATCCTTTTACCCAAATGCCTACCTAAACATTATTTTCCCCAAATGCCTACCTAGACATTCTTTAACACAAAAGCAAGCCTAGCTACAAACCCTTTCCAATCTCTTCTGACATCCCTCTGCCATTATCACAATACACATTTTCTCTAAACCCCAAATTATCACCCAAAGTTGATGATTTTTTAACTTGAAACTTGATTACTAATTTTTCAAAAAAATATTAATTTCTCTTTATTCTCTCACTGTTTAGACAAATTCAGACAATTTATTACACAACTTCTCCCACATATCTTATCCACTACCCCATTAATGTACTTAAGTAAAATGCTATCTTGACATAGGTTTTTTGACCAGTCCAGAGTTTTTATCCACTTCTCTAAGGATATCTCTTACCCAAAGATTATTTTGTCTGTCTACCAAAAATACAACTTTGCCAGTTGTAGGGCCACTTTATCATGAACTATGACAAGAATCTTGCATAAAAGACTTAGGATGGGAAGGTCTAGAAAGTCTGACATACCTGTAAATCTCTAACTGGCTTACAGGTGTCATTATTACGATCGCCCATTAATTGAGCGAGACACGGTATTAACTCTGTAACATCTTTGCTCCCAGACACTTCCGTGATTTTTTTTTCTGAATCCAATTTGGGATTTAGCCAAATTTTTTGTTTTGTTTCGTGTTTATTGCATCGGTTATTTATCATTGTTGAGCAAACTTCCTGCTTCGTTGATACAGTACACTTTGAAAACGGCGAAATTTCATAAGAAAATTTAACATTATCGTGCTACTTTTTTCCCTCTTATTAAATATCTCTCGGAATTTTCAGCCACACACTTTTTGGAAAAAGTAAATATGAGCGAAATTACTGGTAAATGATAAATACTTTTTCCGCCGTCTGAATCCCCCGAAAACAACAGATTTTTTTTTTCCCTTTTCATTGCTGGGAACACGGTGAGGGTGGAATAATGCACCGTTGCTAAACCCACGTAAAGGTTAAAGATGCGGGAATTTCAGTACTGAATCTCTCGCGCAAATTTACTTTTAATTAAGATTACAGCATGATGTAATAGGGGATTTACATTGGTCCTGGCTCGATCCCATCTTAGTGCATTTAATCATTAGCTAAATAAGGCAGCTTATCTCTGACGAGGAGGTGAAAACAAAATTTAAAAGAAACAAACAACCCCACAGTTCAGAAAAAGAAAAACCATTTTAATAGACGATACACTTTCTGTTAGGACCTTGCAGTGGACACATTCAGTTTAGAGTGGCCATAATACACCCGGGCTTCCTAGGCACCCCTCCGAGGCTCGCCACTGATCGATAGTAACTTGGAAAAGCTTCCCCGTTTCCATAACGGCTATGTTGATGTGATTGGTTGCATTTAGAAAAAAAGTGACTTCAATACAAATATTTTCTATTAAAAAAAAATACTTTAAAAAAATATATATATAAAAAAATAAACAATTAAAATTTTTACAAAAGTAATATATTTTTTTTTCATATAGGAGATAGGCGAGTACTCAAATTTAGAGTAAGTACCTTACTGGTATACTCAACAGCCTCAACTTACTTCCTTGTATTCAAAGTGACCGGCCTGTGGCTTAGCCGCCGCCAGTAGCTTAGAGAGTGACAGCAATGAGAGCTTGCTGCACATGAACAAAGCAGTCACGACTAAAGGCAGCGTGATAGTGATCCAGATCTTACAAGAGCGAGCGATTTTTCCCTCATCCATGACGCTAACTGTTGAGTACAAATTAATATATATGGATCCCTTTAGACTTCAGAGATGCAAATTAAAATGGATTCTGATGTGGTATTCTTACTAACTAAATTATTGCTTACTAATGGTCATTTCAAATAAAGTCAATTAAATGACAGCAACTCCATAATGTATGGAAGTATATGTATCACCCACTCAATTCGTAGAAACAAGATGGGGAAAAATATAAATTTTTATCTTAGAGAATCTTTTTACACAATATTTCAAAGTAAATAAAATTGCTTGCTTTTTAAATTGCAATTTGTTCTTTGAATACACCACTCAACATGCAGGCACATTTGATTAAGTTGTACTTATTTCACTCAAGAACAAATTTATAATGGAAAAAAATTGGAACTTTAAGTTGAATAATAGGTACCGTTAAATGGGGACATGCTGTTCAAGGGGTAACATTTTGAAGTCATTATCTCCAAACTCGATTATGCTACAGATTGAGCTTTGTTACTGATTGTAATTTTTTATAAAAAAGTAACCACATCTCTTAAATATACCCAAATAATTAATGAGCTTTTTTTCAAATAAGAAAATGAAGTACGTTGCGTGGCAAAAGGGTTTTGGCACATGAAAGTGTTAATATAATTGATGGATAAGCCGAAATGCGCTGGGTGCTGTTATTCATGTTTATTAAAATCGTAATAAAATATTTATGTTTCAGGGGAGAGATGTGCGATTTAAAGAAATAGCCTAAGGCAGCACAATGTTACGCCACATAATGTGTGTATGCATTGATGATTATAGCAATATAAGTTCAAATAGGTTACAGACCGGAGATTGGCATATAGCTTAAAAAAAAAAACCAATTGAAATAATGTATTTAACTTTCTACTTCAAACACATTTTAGTGGGAGGACATAGAATGTTTACATTGATTTTGTGAATAGCGATATATTTAGATCGGATGAAATTACCGTCATCAAAAGAGATTTTTTAAGTTTCTTTCAAAATAAATAAATACGTTCTATAATATTGTCTGAAGGGCAGTTCAATGATTTTGACAATTTGAGGACAAACTTTCCCAATATACAGTTCAGGGGTGATGTTAGGGTTGGGCACAGTGTATCTTTCAGAAATTTCACCCCCCCCCCGGGGGGGCACTTCAGATTTTCGGGGGGGGGACACTTCAGATTTTTCGGGGAGAGGAGGAGGCAGTGCCAGCAGTTCCAGTTGATTTATTGTTGGACATATTTTTGCTCCGGGGGGGGGGGGAGCACTTGGCTTTCCTCGGGGGGGGGGCGGGGCCCCCCCCCCGGGGGGGCGCGGGGGGGGGGGGGGGGGGGGGCCGCCCCCCCCCCCCCCGCCGAGATATAGCTGAAAGAAACTATGGTGGGCACACATTTATTACATTCAGTTAAAAAGAGAAAAATATCCACCAATCATTCGTCTTTAAAATACCATCTGAGTTTTCTTCTCAGTTTCTTTACTAATAATATAGTAATTACTTTAAAAAATTCAATAAAAGAAAATAAAATAAAATCACTTACTGAAAAGTCCAAGAGTTTTCACATAAGCTTAGTGGTGTCTCGTCTATTAACTTGTAAAGCGCAGTTTTGATATTAGGGTGTCAACGACACGAATAACGTTCCAAATTTGAATTGAGAATCACATGAAGATATTTTATATGATAAAAACCACTTTCAGGGAAATAATTGCTGGTCTATCTCTAAGACAGATATCCGTTTTTTATGTGATGTAATAAATGCGTTATATGCAACAACGGTTCTAAACTACTCGCACGGCCCAGAACCTCTGCATTTTACTTTTCATTTAACTCAGCCCAAAAAAGGTATTTCAACTTTTTTTAAAATAAAATTTTTGGAAAAAATATATATATATTTCTTTTTGTTTATGTATTGGACGTTTTGTTTTAAGTGGTGCATAATGTAGACACAAGTGGATAAAATAGACCCTTTATCGTAAAAAAAATGGTGAATCTTAAAATTTCCTTCCAAATTCTGAAGAACTCTTCGACCCCTCCACTATCTTCTGAACAGCCAACTTATCTAAATAAGGCAGGTCTCCTGACGCGATCTGTCACGTTTTATCAAAATGGGTGTCTGTAATTGGATAACCTAATAGAGCAAATGTACTATCAAGGGATGAGCTTTTTTCATAAGTCGGATGACTAATTAACCCAGTATCGCGTTGAAACTTGGCATGTAGACTCATTGCCGATGACAACACATTCTAACTAATTTTCAGCCCCACCCTCCATCCCATTCATCAACAATACATTTTCCCTGTTTTTCAAATGGAACATGAATCAATCTGCAGTAAAGGCCGGGGGGGGAATTTCAATATTAATATAGTTTAAAGGCGTGAAGAAAAATGTTTGGTTGCAAGCACAGTTGGGCAGGGGGGGGGGACTAATTGGGATTCTTTTAAAATGCTTTACTTGTATGCATGATTTTGAAAATTTTCACCCCCACCGTCCAATTTGCCCGATATTACATTTTATTAAGGCATAAGGATTTATAGGAAAAAACTTTGTTTTTAGGAGATGGTACGATCAAAGAACGTTTTATTATTAAGATCTAGAATGGAATGATCATAGCGTGCAACAGATAACATAATTTATAATTAACATTAAAAAACATAAACGCTCAATTTTTATCTTTTGTTTTCAATTATTTTTTTAAAGAGGAAAAAGTAGGACAAGTTGAAAAAACAAAATTATATTTCTGTTGATGTTTGAGTCTGTTCCAATCAATGAATGTCTCACCGGGGCCGAAGCTTATTGTTCTGGACAATAATATTTAAGTAGCGTCGGCTTAAGTGCTAGAGTGATGCGGAGTGTGTCCACTGGTTCTTGACATACGTGTATTAAAAATGTACACTGTTTTGCAAACCGACATACGTTAATAGTATCAGATACGTTAATTGAATTAAGAAAATATGGTGATTTTTCTTAATGCCACTTAATAGATATGTTTTATAAATTGCGAGGGATGTTAAGATCTATCATAGAGGGATGTTCATCATCTTCTGTTTTTACTCTACGTTTTAGCCTCTGTCCCTACATCTTACGATTCTGTAAAGTAAAGACTTTCGGATTAAGGGACCATGAACAAATTTTCAAGGAACCATCTACGGGTCAGAAGGAATGAGCATGACAAATTTGTTTGCGATCCATTGTTTGGTTTTCAAGTCATTGAGCGACCCATCTAAAAACAAACACAGTCTCACTGAGCTTCATGAGGAACACGTTAAATTTAAAAAAAAAACAACAGAGTAGCTTGCCCGTGGTTGCCGCCTACTTTTACCGATTTGGGTTGGTTCCAAAATCATGTTTGATATTTCTAAACTCGATTCCAGTAAGTGAAGCAGGGTTAATTATAACATACCCAATAACATAGATTTTAAAATAAAATGTATACTTTTATTCTGAATAATTTATTTGCTCTCAAGTCATTGTAACATCATCCGATCCATGTTTACTTAGCCAAACCATGACAACAACAAATGCTATGAAATCGGAAATTATATGCAACCATTATGTTCTTTTCGCTCTGATTTTTTTTCCTTCTTCGTGATCGTTGACTATGGGATCCGGTATCATCCTCACAGGTATCAAATTTCATATTTCTAGGTTGCCTCGAAGTGTTCTATTAATTCGGGTCGTATTGTGATTTATCGGACTTATATATATAACATTTTCATTAACACTTTTCTTTTATAGTGTAGATAACCTTTTTTTTTAATTATCTGCAACTACTTTTAAAGTAACATTTTAATAGCAAGAGTCCTGGTAAAGATTGAAGACCCTGTAAGGACAAACATTATCACCTCTTGACATAGTTTACTGTGGCGTTCATATTGCCGCATTGACAACTTTGCGGCAGGTCAGTGGTAGATAAGACAAGGGCACGTGCACATTTAGTGCACATTTGTCTGCAACCCTTTGTTTGGGGACAAGAAGATTAATTACCCGAGTTCATTAGTGCTTGATGTGTGTCTAAGAATTGCAAAATGACATGTTTTAAAAAAACTGTTTCGTTTCCTATCTAGAAATCACAGACAAATTTCATGGTTTCATTAAGCTTTCGGCGAATGAGACTCGCGGCTTAGGGCCCAACACCTTTTATGTTCCTCGACACAAGTGATGACTTGTTTTTTTAAATTTTTGTATACGGTTGTAATTTCATCTTGAGCGAATTTGTAATCAGACAAGGTCAAGTACTGATTGTACTGACAGCACTGATATCAGGTTCTAAGTAATGTAGACCAAACGTGTCCTAAACTTTTCCTCGAAAAGATAATTTCAAAGAAAGTCCTGTGAGAGACTGTAATCTATTAAGGAAGTATGAATAAAAGACAGTTTTCCTTCTTACTGTTTTAGCCAAAGACATAGAAATCCCAGTGAAACAGCATTAAAACATTATCTGCCTCTTAGTCTACCACACACAGGCTTTCCGCTGTTAATTGCAATGATGTCCCGAGATGCTGACAAGAGGGCGAGCTTGAGTTAAGTTGTGCTTCAACGCTTGCCTCATGTATTCACTGCTTAAACTTAAACGTTCGGGAGACGCAAAAACCCTTAAAACATTTTTGTTTTCAAAATTTTCTTAGGTTATTTTGTCTGTAGTAAGAATATCGTGACATAAAACAAATTTTACTTTAATGACGTCATTGTTTGGCTCAACATGCCTTCATAAGTTATTTTAAATATATAATATTGACATAATTTTTTTTTTTAAAATTTGGTCCCATCCGCCAACACATGAAAACGTTCTTTCCCCCCTTTTTAAGAGATAGAATTTGTATTTAACTTAAATAAGCCTACCTACATTCTTTTCTTTGGAATAAATATATATATATATATATATATTAAATAATGTAATGCTGTTAGTCCGTCATACATCTCATGTTATTAGGAAAAAAATTGCTATTCCTTTATTAGAACGCTTCTCTTAAAGACGCATTCTAATTATTATATCTAAAAATAATTGTAACAATTATTTCACGTGTTTATAAAAAGTTCCATATAATGAAACCGGGGGGGGTTGCGTATACATAATCAGTTATTCATTATGTAATAACTCTTTGGGTAAAGTAGGTCAGGAAGTCCAATATTTCAAAGTAGGCCTGGTACAAGTGCGTGACAGAATCAGCGACTGAATGTTCTCTGATTAAGTAGAACACTGTGCTCTGGTTAATAAGTGCTCTGTGCTCTGATAAGCAGTACTCGGTGCTCTGGTTAAGTAGTACTCGAAGCTCTGTTTAAAATTACTGAGAGTACCGCAAATGCATTTTAGCATTATCTTTCCTTTACAGATATAGTTGGTGTAATAAATCTGCGGGTTAAAAGCGGGGAAGGGGGGGAATGTCAGAATATTAATATAATTAATGTTCGAGGGAGTATCGGGAGGGGCTAGCAGAGGGTATCTCGTAAAATGCGTTATTTGATTGCATGGTTTGTCAAGAAACTTTAGTACATGAGAAGTTCACACATTCCACCCGCCTTTGTTTGGGGGGTTATAGCTAGTAGAAAGATAAAAAAAGTTAAATAGAGAGCGAGATAGAGAGAGAGAGGGGGACAGAGAGAATCAGAGAACAGATTACGAAAGATTATAGTAGCACCATTAATTCACATATAATCTTAATGCAAATGCTAAATCACAAATAATTATGCACTCGACTTTAATAAATATTGAACCTCATTAATGTTGTTGTGCTCTTTATAACTATGACTTATAAAGTTGTCAGTGACTACACGCGCATACATGAAGCAATTTCGTGTTTTGAAAGCTGCAAAAGAAAAAAAAGGTACGTACTGTTCCATTTCCTTTACAATAATCAACCATTGCCTAATGAATCGACATAGGTAGAACGATTGATGCGTGCCTCTTATTATATCACATACGGACAAATATTTGGTGAGCAAGTTGTTCTTTAAAAAAAAAAAAAGTCTTTTTAATATAATCCAGAGCTTCGCAAAAGGTGTTCCTGGTGAGCCACGCTGAGAGTCTCCATGAACAAGCACAAAGCTGTCCAACAGCGCTACAAAAGAAATGTGTCCAATTCAAATTAACTTCGCTTTTGTGTGTTTAGGCAACATCTTTGGGCGGTTAATTGACACACTTCCGGTCAATTAAAAAACTCCTTGTCGATGACAACATATTCCTTCGAGTTTTAGGCCCCATATCCCCTCGCCAATCCTCTTTAAATAAATATGGATGTGGAGGCACATATATAAACCTGATTTTTTTAATATAACAACCGCAGGGTGTCTCTGTATGTATCTCTTGGGTTCAATCCCTTTGGACAATTTTTGCATGATTCCTTTGTCACTCTGGTTCGATGGGTTAACATTTCTTTGTAAATGGCTCTGTTAAAAAGATCTGTTATATCCTCATTCATTACCAACGATAAAATCTGTACCTTGAACAAGACGATGTCAAAGTCCGAAATGCACAACTGCATTAGCACTGTCCACCACTTTCCAATAAAGAGATGGCTAACAAACTTTTAAATTAGTTTTCAGAAATCAATTATTTTTTTATTAAGAATATGTCCATTTGAATATTATTTGAATTTGGACTTACATGAGTTTACTTTAGTCGACTCGACCATATTACGTATTAAATAAAGTCATAAATACTGTATGATGGTCTTCATTACAATTCAAATGGTATTACAAGTGAATGAACAACAAACAAGAGTTTGTAAGGAGTCTTGTAAGCCAGCTTTTTCACCAGGTTTAGTTTTTTCGTGGCTTTGTCACACAGTTCGTTGACGTGATTGTGCAGTTGGCAGTTTCCGATAAAAATTTACCCTCAGATACAAAGGAGACGTGTCCAATTTTGTTGGTCTTTCCCGCTGATGATAAACTGGATGGTAGGTTTCGGTGCGTTTTTGTGAAAATGGATTGGGCAGTCTTTTCCGTATTCCTGATCATTTTCAAATTCACCGCGTAAGATTTTATATTATATTATATATATATATATAATCCAACAAAAATATATGGGATATGAAGAACAAAGAGGTATCATATAGTTTAAAAAGTTTTATTAACAATGTATGAATGTTTATCATAATTATCCATAATTTATTATCAATTTTTATAAGTGCATAAGTCCTGGGTTCCTAACGAGTGGCTCTAAATGTTGCTTTTGAGGATGAAGTAGTCGTTTTCTCTGATGTTAAGCATATAGGAGAACTATTGACTTATTTTCCCCATAAACTACACCAAATGATGTCAGTTTTATTGTAATCGGTCAAAACGGGGATTATCTGGGATTATTGATACAAGTCAAAGTCTCCGTCTTCAAAACATGTTCGCGTGTTTCGTCTTAATCATCGTTGTGATAAATATAAACGTCTCACCTAACCATGTGACCGTCTGCCAACAGCATGCCCCCTTTTCAAAACGTTTTAAATTGACGTCTCCGATCTTTTCATAAACTGCTGGTTTTAGGACTTTTCACAAGCTCCACAAATGTAACGTTCAATGTCTCTATTGAGGTAAGTGGTTTGGGGGGGGGGGTTGCTGAATGACCATGAAACAAGCCATCATTACATTGACAGGCAGTTCGCGAGCTCGCATCCTACACATCTAATCTAATACACCTAGAGCTCAAACGCATGTTGCCCCTCGTTGAATTCATTCGTTAATGTTTTCATAGTCGTTATTGGAAGCCCGTTCTAAACTTCAACGAGTCTTAGAAAAGGCATCGCATATTTATTATTTAGTAATTTAAATGTATAACGTTATAAAAGTTAGAAATTCCAAATAAACATTTTAAATTACTGTATTAGCTTGGAATTTCTTGCTGTTTCATTTTTCCTCAGATAAATCGTATTTTAATAAATATATGACGGCCATTGTAAATATTTCCTTTCGTCTTCTTACACCATATAGATACAATTTATTTTAAAATTGAACTGGTTTAAATAGCCCTACAGAAACTTTAGACCTTTTCTACAAAACAGTTGTTTTTTTCTAACATTTTTGTAACTGTAAATTTTGGGAAAGACTTCTTAGGTTTTAAAAATTAAATCTAAAACGATAATTATTGTACTAACATACTAATAGATTTTCCTTTATTTAAAATTAACGGTCATATGTTTTGAACGGAATTTTTAAATCTTTTTATTTATAGCGATTCGTTGATGAATTAGTTTAAACAAATATATAGTTTCAAAATAAAATAATAAAACAGCATAACGATTTAGATAAAAATAAAAATAAAAGGGATTTTGCGTAACCCATGCGTGGTCAAGGGAACCTACACTTCAAAAATAATCTATTTTATTGCTAGCCGGTTAATAGTAGAATGGTGCAAAACTAAATTCATGTATGTGCCAAAATGCAACCCATCATTTTAAATTTTATGAAAAATATTAAATTTGTTATCAACAATTTTCTTGGGGATGGGCTTATTGAGACTTCTCTCCAAACCTTGAACCCCAGTTTCGTTCGGCACCCTTGAACTCTTCTCTCATCCCTCTAAAAGTGACAATGCCGACACATGTTTATCTAAGTAAACACAATGATTTTTTTGAACGGACACAATTATGATTTTCTTTTAGTTTAGTATACATATTTAGACTATAATGAGTCTAGGCACGAAACTAAGCTGGGATAAAAGCATACCCTCAGGGGACACCACTACCAGAACGAAATTAAGGTCATGTATGACGATGGCGAGGAAGTCAGAGCTGGGCATCAAAATTCATATGTCTTACATTAATAAAAGAAACTTGGCTATATTTAGCTATTCCGTCTGCGTGAAGAAAATAGTAACACTCTTTGCCATAATTTTTTTTACTTATGAAATAAAGGTACGTATCCAATGCTCTATATTTGTACGGCAGACTGGACAGTGGTCAACCTCTGCTGAACATTCAGGACAACAGACGAGATGACCGCACGGTACAAAAGTCACACAGGCTTCGCGAGACAAGCAGACCTTGCACTGAAGCGTTCCGTTGACCAGTCCACCGTTGCTACCAGTGGACGTGTCGACATCTTCACTCAAGCCCTTCACCTCTGTTGGTGTGTTTGGTACAGTGGGAATCACGTGTTGGGCATTCAGCCAAACCTGTAGGCGTAAGTCAGTAATTGGTGTCCATGTTAATTGTCACTTCTAAAAAATGATGAAACGTTTGAAACAGTAAAATAATTTTTTACAAGCAAAATTATTGTGTCTCTTTTAAAGCGCATTAGCCCTAAAAAAAAGGGATACACATGTGTACCATCTGGTAACAAAATGTGTCCAGTTTAGCATGAAATTCTGACTTCAGACAACATGAATCAGCGCTTACTAAAATTGAATAATAATAATAGCTATGAAATTAAATATTTGATATTAATAAATAGATTATGGCCATGGAAAAAAGGAAATTAATTTTATCAAAATAGCAACAAATAATATTGGTGACACAATCGAATGGATACTTAAAGCTTGATACCTGGCCTAGTCCTTGTGGGTTGTATGTCTTCTGGACGCCGTCTGCATACTGGACAATGATGTCACCGTCCTTGTCTATAGCGCAGACACGTCCAACTTTTCTAGTATACTGAACGCAAAGAATCGACCACAATTTACTTATAGTACCGCATATTTACTAACTGCTTCTACCGTGACTTAATAAAATGTAAATATTCAATAAAAATTACCAAAGTCTTTTGTTTTCAATGTTATATAGTAATATACATTTTTTCCTATAAAAAAATCATTATTTTTTAATCCTTAATTCCATAAAAAAATTTTCTTCTCCGGAAATTAATAATAATCTTAAAATAAATTTACTACCACGAAAGACTAAAAAAATTGATTGATGAAACGATAAGTTGCAACGGGTGCGTCCATACCGTGTCCGAGTCGCATCCACCGTGTCCGTGCTGCAAGATTTTCAATGTGTTGATATCGACGTCAATTTTTACAAATTCCCCAATTTTGAAGTTGCAGTTTTTTCTCTTGGCCGGTTCCTCAATCTTACCTTATGTGAAAGTAAAACATTAAAACAGAAAAGGTTACAGTTGCAATAAAAGAATGTGTATGTTTAAAGGAAAAAAAAAAGACAGCTTTTCTTGTTATATCCATAACATATCTTGTCATGGATTTGACATTTGTTATATGAAAGCCCAACAATATTTATTATAACAGTCAAAATTAGCAATAATTAATCACAGAGATGAGAAATACTTAATTGTTTTCAGGTACTTCATAATGTTTCCAAGTATAGATATCGATAGAAATCATGTCAGTAACTAGAAATTGGGAAAAGGAATTAATTTTTTAAACACATACATTTTTTATCGAACTGTATATGACATTCCATTTTTAATGCTATGGTCCTATCGTAAGTGTGTCGTGTCTGTATAAGACAACTCTTCAGAACATTCTTATACTTACCAAATACGGGCATGTGACATCTGTAATAGCCACCCCCAGATGTTGACCTGACACATTTAAGGTCAACCCTTCCTTCAGTTCCGACACGGTATTCATGCGCTTCGCCGTTTGGCCACACGACGTGCGCTGTGTCCCGCCCTGAGTCAGTCCCGGACGAGAGAATGGCATGGACTCTGCCCTCTTCGCCGTCACCACCTGTAAAACAATGTCTCGCCATAATTCTGATCCCATCAAAAAAATAAATAAACATCAACTACTTACCTCAAGAGTCATTGACTTCTCTATTTAAAAACTACTTACCTCAAGAGGCACTAACTTCTGAACTAAAAAACTAATTACCTCAAGAGTCACTAACTTCTGAACTAAAAAACTACTTACCTCAAGAGTCACTAACTTCTGAACTTAAAAACTACTTACCGCAAGAGTCACTAACTTCTCAACTTAAAAACTACTTACCTCAAGAGTCACTAACTTCTGAACTTAAAAACTACTTACCTCAAGAGTCACTAACTTCTGAACTTAAAAACTACTTACCTCAAGAGTCACTAACTTCTGAACTTAAAAACTACTTACCTCAAGAGTCACTAACTTCTCAACTTAAAAACTACTTACCTCAAGAGTCACTAACTTCTCAACTTAAAAACTACTTACCTCAAGAGTCACTAACTTCTCAACTTAAAAACTACTTACCGCAAGAGTCACTAACTTCTCAACTTAAAAACTACTTACCGCAAGAGTCACTAACTTCTCAACTTAAAAACTACTTACCGCAAGAGTCACTAACTTCTCAACTTAAAAACTACTTACCTCAAGAGTCATTGACTTTTCTACTTCAACTGATTTTAATTTTAATTTGAAAAAAAAGAAGAAGTATGACGACTTACAATTATTTTTTCCTGAACGCAATGCACATACAAATAAACTATACATCCTGTAAACTTAAGATACATTCATGTCAACATCTTCAAAGCTTCTCTTACCATCTTGTTCTCCCCACCTCCAGTCAGCCCCACGACGCACTGCTGACCCGGTAAAGATCCCCATGGCCTGCACTTTCTGACTCTCCATGCGACACGGTACTTTATGGTGTCTGAAAACATGCAAACGGAAAGTGAAAGAAAGAAAGGGATGTTTAAATCTAAATATAAACTGTACACATTAAAATGAAATAAAACTGACACCAGGACATTACGGGCGTATGTCATTAAGTATGTGTGATTAGACTGCGTGCACATTTGATGTTGGCTTTGCTTTATACTAGCGCATCTCGTCCCTAACACTTCTCTGCTCTATTCACTCTATTGGGAACCTACCAGCTTCGATACCCTAAAGTGTGTTTGTTAAATACGGATGGCTCGTCACTGCAATGTTCTGATTTAGGTTCTGTGTCATGACTAAGGAGCAAAGTTTAAGATTTAGTTGCTTACAGTTTCGACCATGGGTTGTCTATCCTCAAGAAGGGATGTGAGAGGTCGTGCTTATCACCACCGTAACACGCCGAGCAGAGGTCGTAGTTGTAGCAAGAGCCGCACTTCCACCTCACCCCGCGGATTCCTTCTGTCTTACACTCGTCACACATCACCTTGGGGTGTTGTGTTCCTGGGTCAGAAATTGATATACATAAAGTTGTTTAGAAATATATAAATATATATATATAAAGGGAGAGAGAGAGAATAAGAGAGAGAGAGAGAGAGAGAAAGGATAAAGAAAAAGAAAGAAAGATGGAGAGAGAAAGAGTATAAAGAAAAAGAGAGAGAGAGATGGAGAGATAGAGAGAGAGAGAGAGAGAGAGGGAGAGAAAGAGAGGGAGATGGATAGAGAGAAAGAGAGATGTTTTGACTTTTTTCATTAACAACATTTTATTTAGGATCCATGAAGTTGAAACATCATAATATGATTACCAAAATATGTTTACAGAAATAGAAAGAACATAACAGAAAAAAAACAACAATACTTAGTAACTATTAAGAAAATTGAAAAGATCAAATTTAAAAATCTAGTGGTAAAAAAAAAAAATTAATGAGAAATGTTTTAATTCAAACCTTTGAGTAAATTGGGTTTCTTTTTAAAAAAATAAAATAATATTTCCCGAAAATTAATTGGTTGACAATTTTAGCGCACTATGCGACATTTTCTCGCTTGTCCTTTTAACCCTGGTCCCTACGATATTTTATCCACTCTTTCAAGTTCTTCCACATTCAGTTTTACCTCTATTTTACCGATCTATCTCCAAGCTCTAGATTAACTTTAGAATTACATCTCTTATCAAAGTTGTTATTGTTTGTGGGCTCATTGCTAAGCATTCCCCCTAAGACGCTTTCGTCGCGAGAGACCAAGAGATAAACTTGTGTGTATGGTGCTCATTCCATCCTCTGGATTTTATAGTGTCAAATAAAAAGACACTCCAAATAAGAGGCATCAAAGTGAAAATGTGCTTTAAGCTTCAGTTTTGTGATCCATATTGTTTCTGGCAAATACGAAACTTGTCCAACTGAAAAATGACCAACAGAAAAATTACCAACAGAAAAATGACCGGCTGAAAAATGACCACTAGTTGAAATGTTCGAAACTTGCAGAGCGTACGGTAGACGAGGAGCTCACTGATATTCAATAGCCATATTATTATTTAATGTGACTATAAATTATTATTTTTTGGTTAAATCTCTAATGACCCTCTCATAAGCTGACCACCCCCAAAATATCCCATGAAATATTTCTCCTAAAAAGTCAGCATTAGAGCCAATCCGAAATTATAAATTTATTCATTCTTGATACAATTTTAGATTATTCTGATTGATATATTTATTCATTCTTGATACCTTTTTTAGATTAGTCTGATTGATATATTTTTTCGTTCTTGATACAATTTTAGATTATTCTGATTGATATATTTATTCATTCTTGATACCTTTTTTTAGATTAATCTGATTGATATATTTATTTTTTCTTGATACAATTTAAGATTAGTCTGATTGATATATTTATTCATTCTTGATACCTTTTTAGATTAGTCTGATTGATATATTTATTCATTTTTGATAACATTTTAGATGGGCGAATCGTTTATTTAACTTACCGTCCTGAGCGTTGTCGAAAACAAGAAGATCATATTTCCCACCATGCCCAGCCCTGTACCAATGCCTGGAGCCACCATCCCACCGAACTCTCACATAGTTCCTGTGAGTTTTCGAGAGCCCTTGACCGCCTATCTCAACAACTGTTCCAACGTAGCCCTCATGCATGTCCTGGTCACACCACTTCCAATCTGGACCCCTGACCACTCGATAGCCGAGCCCAAAACCTAAGTTCACATCCGCTTCAACATCTGACTTTGCTTTCTTCTGGAGAATATAAACTTCAGCCATGTATGTGTGCCATGTATGTGTTCCATGAACATATATTCTTCTCGCTACTTCATTTAAAGCAGTATAATGTAAAGACTTTAAAACCATAAATAAATGTATTAAAAAAAAATAATAATCAACAACTTATGCTTTTAAGATCATATTCCCGAGTCAGTGTCGAAAATTCAATGGATCGATTAGTCGACTCAGAGAAACGCCTGGTTATCGGACCTGATTCAAATATGACTTCCTTAGAATATATTGAAATACTTCATAATAGGAATCAAAAAGATGAATTAACTTTATCTGAGCGTTTAACGTGTTTTACCGGGCCATCTAAACATCAGCAGGCGAGCAGAATGTGAACAAGACCCACCCCCTAATGTCTTGAAGTCACTGGCCTTTATGAAAGTGTTCATTTTTTGACACTGACAGAAGGCGCTGCGATACTTTCAAAAAAAAAAAAAACACCTTTAAAATATTAAATACATATTATTTTAATTTAAAAAAGGACTCCTCAGATCTTTTCTTTAAAATTTGAAAGTTCAAAACAGTTTATTTTGTTATTTTTTAAAGTTAGGGTTAGGGTTTGGGGAAAAAGAATACACAGCAACATAGAGGCAATCACGTGCCTTATTTCAGACTTACCTTTCCAAACGTTAGTCTTTTAATGCTGTTTCGAAACATCCTTGCTCAAATGATGAACGAAATCTTGTAGAAGCTAACATGATTATAGACAGTTTATAAAATTAAAAAACAGAGAATAAGAGTAAGTACACTTTTAACATAGTCGTGATAACATATGAACAATTTAAAAAATAGAAATCTACTAAAGGGCATCTGTTCGAGCAGAGGTCCTCAACATGTGGGTCGTGACCCCTTTGGAGGGCGAAAGACCCTTACAGGGGTCGCCTAAGACCATCGGGAATCACATATTTATGAAGTAGCAATGAAAATAATTTTATGTTGTTTTTTTTGTCACCACAACATGAGGAACTGTATTAAAGGGTGCATACAGTAGGAAGGTTTGGAACCACTGTATTAGAGGTCGAAGTAGTTTAAGTGCTGAATTTATTGCTGTACTTTTAGGGACGCCTGACGTAAAATACAACATTTCTTATGGATTTTGGGAAACTTTAAAATAAAGGAAATTATGTTTAAGGAAGTCATCCCACATTTCAAATTTTATTAGAAGGAATTAGAATTGAAAAGCAGATGGCGCAATTAACACCCATTGCTTTTTCAATGACGTGATTACCATAGTTTATTGTCTACACGGTAACAATATATTGTATTTTATTCTAATATTAAACAATTCCTAAAAAAATTTTTTCGTATCAATCCTTTATTTGTATTTTTAGAATAAAGTGTAAGTGCCAAGTTTTAGCTAGATATTTTGACGGGAAGTAGATCGATTGGCCGTCAGAAGATTTTGCTACCCAGATAGTAAGAAACACACGAAGAAAATCGAAGTTAATCAAACATTGACGTAGAGGCCATGTCTCTTTTTTTTCGGTTAGGTTTTTAAATGTTACTTCCATTCGTTTCCTTTCCGCTTTTCTCAACTTTTTTTGTGTGTCTGGGACTTGGTTTGCACCCACTCTTATTAATCTTTTCTGTTTTTTAGGTAGGATGAATGTAAACATTTATAACGTAGATTTAATTTATACTAATTTAAATGTTTTTTTTTTTGTACCAATGACAGCATTTTCCAAAATGTTCACTTTTGTATTTAATATGTAAATCATCTTCAAAGCTCAACGAATATTGTTTTTTCCCCACATAAATTGTTTGTGTCGAATTAATCTACTTTAAAGCTTTATTGCAGTCCAACACTCGTATAAATTACATAATCGATTTAAGAAAAAGAAAATTTTACTAAATTTTAACGTATTTAATTGCATTATGAAATGAGTTTTTGCGCATCACTCTAAGTATATCAATTAATTGTCCTTAATTTTAAATGTAGCTGGTGACACAAGAAATTCGCGTATATACTTTATGCAGAAAAGCAGGGGCTTGAAGATATACTAAAAAAACCATATGTCAAGTACCCTAAATATTTTAGAATGTTTTAATCGTTTAAAATGTATATTATTAAGTTGAACTCGACTTCGGTATTTTCACCACAGTTCTATAAAACCCACTTACAATATCAATACTAACTTACCCAGTTCTGATTTCCTGTATATTTGTTTTAAACTCTCTTAAATTAAAACGAAACAGTTAAACGGTGTCTGCATTTTGGCACGACATAAAGGTTGAAATCAGCGGTTCTCAACTTGTGGGTCGCGACCCCTTTGGGGGGTCGAACGACCCTTACAAAGGGGCCGCCTTAGACTATCGGAATATACATATTTATGAAGTATCAACAAAATAATTTTATGGCTGGGGGGTGGGGTCATCACAACATGAGGAACTGCGTAAAAGAGCCCCGGCATTAGGAAGGTTGAGAACCGCTGATTTAAATAGTTTTCTTTCATGGAATCGTTAAGTCGTAAATCAAGTCGATATGTCGTGCATGCCAATTATTGATCGTGAATCTCCTGAAACCCCAAACAAATAGGCTGACGTAATCATTATTTGGCAACTTGTCAAAAGGACGTCTACGAAAAAAGGAAATGGTGTTAAGCTTTTGTTAGGGTTGAGTCTATCTGATTCTCTCAGCAAGTTATAAATATCTTTCTGTGGGAATGAAATACTGAAAGAAATAAAGAGTAAGTGCACGTGCATTCATCTGATTGTTGTCATCAAATGTCTTTGTCTGATTGTTGTCATCAAATGTCTTTGTCTGATTGTCGTCACCAAATTAAATGTCATCGTATGATTGTCGTTGCCAAATGTCGTCATCGGCCTGCCTTCACAAAATGTCTTCGTCTGAATGTCGTCCTATGGGGGGAGGATGTCATTGACGAATTCTTGTAAAGGTGGGATCACTAGGCAGCTGTTTCATCCCGGGCAGAAGTGAACATTGCTGACCCCCTAGCAGCAACCACTGAGGCACCCACAGGGCACTAACACTCTAGCAGCAACCACTGAGGCACCCACAGGGCACTAACACTCTAGTAACTATGACTTGGGAACCGACATATACTAACAATTTAGCAGCTACCACTGGGTTACCCACAGGACACTAACACTCTAGCAGCTACCACTGGGACACCCACAGGACACTAATTCTCTAGCAGCTACCACTAGGGCATCAATAGACACTAACACTCTACCAGCTACCACTAGGGTATCCACAGACACAAATACTCTACCACCTACCACTAGGGTATCCACAGACACAAATACTCTACCAGCTACCACTAGGGTATCCACGGACACTAATACTCTACCAGTTACTACTAGGGCACTCACAGACACTAACACTCTACCAGCTACCACTAGGGCATCCACAGACACTAATACTCTACCAGTTACTACTAGGGCACTCACAGACACTAACACTCTACCAGCTACCACTAGGGCATCCACAGACACTAATACTCTACCAGTTACCACTAGGGCACTCACAGACACTAACACTCTACCAGCTACCACTAGGGCATCCACAGACACTAATACTCTACCAGTTACTACTAGGGCACTCACAGACACTAACACTCTACCAGCTACCACTAGGGCATCCACAGACACTAATACTCTAACAGTTACTACTAGGGCACTCACAGACACTAACACTCTACCAGCTACCACTAGGGTATCCACGGACACTAATACTCTACCAGTTACTACTAGGGCACTCACAGACACTAACACTCTACCAGCTACCACTAGGGCATCCACAGACACTAATACTCTACCAGCTACCACTAGGGCATCCACAGACACTAATACTCTACCAGTTACTACTAGGGCACTCACAGACACTAACAATCTAGCAGCTACCACTAGGGCACGGACAGAGACTATCTTTGCATAATGCATTTTTAAACATAGTATAATTATTTTCTCCTTTTTGCTCTTGTTTTAACTCGTCTTTGATACACATTTTTAAAAAAATTTTCTGTCTTCTACTTTTAGTATTAAAATTGTAATATTTAAATTATCGACAAAAGTAGGTTTTTTTTCATTTTTTTTTTAACCATTGAATTTCTACAAAATCTCTGTTGAAGTGACATAACACTTAACCTAGGCATACAACTCAAAATTAGATCTTAGCTCACCCACCCAACCGCTCACTTAAGGAAGGGGACGCAGTCAGACACGATCGTTTGTGGGACAGAATCAAACCACCACTGTCAATCCGTTAGGCTTTTCATTTTGAACACTGCACAAAAAAATTCTTAAAATTTAACGTGTCTAAAACAAATAAATGACACTTCACACACAAGATTATGCTAGACAAGATGGAAGTTCGAGCAAAGAGAAAGTCTTTAAAAAAGGGGAATTAATTTTCCCTTCACTTTATTTTCTTTGAATCAATGCAATGCGTGTTCTATAAACCAAACACCGGTACGTACAAATATGTTGATATTGTGTTGTTTCATTTTTTTTAGGAAATTTAAAAAAAAAATAGTTCATTCAGAGGATGAAGGGCTGGGGTAGGGGTATTTGGAAGTTTTACATGGGTTAACAAACAAGGAGGTGGGGGTGGGGTAGGGGTATTTGGAAGTTTTACATGGGTTAACAAACAAGGAGGTGGGGGTGGGGTAGGGGTATTTGGAAGTTTTACATGGGTTAACAAACAAGGAGGCGGGGTTGGGGTAGGGGTATTTGGAAGTTTTACATGGGTTAACAAACAAGGAGGTGTGGGTGGGGTAAAAATTATTTAAAAATTGTTATAACGTATCAAATTATAGGAGATGTATTTGATTAGAAGGGACAAAAGACAGGATTATTTTATGATCGGTACATTTCTCATGCCATTATAAAAAAATATTTCCCCCCATACTATCATTTTTTTTCAAAAAGAGCTGAGCGCAATAACGCACCAAACTTGGAGAAATTCTGAGCAGTTGTTCTCTACCAATGTCTGATGAAATTTAAAGTCAGTGGTAAAACATTTTTTAAATAAAAGTCTGTTTTCTGTGACCTCGAGCATTTATTCCTTCAGGTAAAGTTTTCTAATGCTGTGAGCAGTGTTAGAAGCTCATTACTTCTGCTAAGTCCAGCTGTGAATATAAACATCTTGTGTGAGGAAAGGGATAAGGAGATGAACCTTGACAAACAACATAGACTCACTGTTGTGTTTTTGAATACTACTAATAATTACACTTGAAAAACTAATATTATTTTTCGTTGAGCACATCAGAGTAATATAAAACTTTTTTTTTAGTACAAGTGCTTTGATGAATGGCCATAAAGTTTTAATAAATCCATTTAATTATTGTTGTTATATCAGGAATTTTTTAAAAAAGATTATGATTCCATTTTTAATTAAACTATTAATTCATTAAATGCAAAATATCAGGTAGTAGGATAAAAACTAAAATGTAATTGCCAAAAATTTTCCCAATTTAAAATACAATTTTTAAAAGGATTTAATAAAATTAAAATTGTTGTTTAATCCTTACCTCTGATTAAATAGTGGTTCATTTAAAATCTTTAAATTCTTATTTATGATTATTTTAAAAAATTGAAACAGATTAAAAGGGAAATAACATGTTACAACCTTAAGGTTTTAAAAACAAATACACAGTATTCTCCAATGACCTTTAAAACAAAACAAAAAAAAGGCCATCGTAAGATTTGACCAAAAAATAAATTACACGATGGTCTCCTTTTTACGGCAAGACCCGAAAAGTTCATTTCTGAAGTCATTTTAGTAACTTTTAAAATTAAACGATGGATCTTTCTGACCAATAAATTTTATAAATCGTTTGAAAAATGTTCGTTTACACTTGAAGACCTCAAGGGAAAAAAAGGCAGAGTCCATTTTTAATTTTTTTGAGTTATCACCCCTGACTTATAGCCAGTTAAAAATAGAAGGTGCTGAATTAAGTTTAAAGGAGAAAAAATGGCTAAGTCTATAAGAAAAATGGAAACGAAAAATCCGTTTACAATGGAAAAAGAAGCATAGTCCAATGTTTACAATGGAAAAAGGGGCTAAGTCACTAATATCACGTGACATTTGAAGTCACGTGATTTAAAGGTCCAATGAGAGATAGCTATAGTGTAAACAAAATTTAAAGATGGCGACCGATTCGCTCAGCTGACCGACAAAGCGACGAAAAAGTTAACTGACAGACCTGAATTTTTTATTTCCTACCACAAGAAAACTAAACAAATTAACATAAGCACGATAAATTGGACTTAAAACATTAACAAAAATAAAATTTGTATTTTTAAATC
>CAXITT010000593.1:291691-306663 GCA_964033795.1 Lymnaea stagnalis | reverse complement strand
CTGACTGATTCTCCTCCTATAAACCGATAAACGTACATGGGTTTCCTTGTAAAAATGTCTGGTGTGGGTGGATGAATAGACCTATGGTGTTGTTTTGCTTATATGTTGTTTTTATTTCATTTATGTATTTTATTTTAATATTATGATTATGCCTCTTGGCTATATTTATGTACAGCGCGGTGAGCCCAGCCCTAGGCCGGGGTACCGCGCTATATAAGACCACTTATTATTATTATTATTTTTTTTTTAAAAAGTAACACTTTTGTTCTTTGTGTTCTTTGCATACGGTTAAAAATTGTAGATTTCTAATATTTTCAAATAAGAAATAATTATAATGATAATTTCTTAGCAAAAACCTAATTTCCCGAACGGTATAGAAAAAAATTTCCGATTAAGTAAGTCATCATTGTGACCTCTATTTAATGGAAGTACTACTGATATCTAACTAACACAATATGGATGGAGCCCTAACATTTCGATTTAATGGTTAAGTGCCCGATATGCACAATGACGTCGTTGATATTAGTGTCAGCTGTGCACAATGACGTCGTTGATGTTAGTGTCAGCTATGCACAATGACGTCGTTGATGTTAGTGTCAGCTATGCACAATGAAAAAAATTAACGTGATAATTCTAGTTGACACCCATTTGCAGACCCTGTCATTGTTTAGTGATAGAACCTTGACAATGAAACCCGGGCTTCGTGTTGTCCGAGGACCCGACTGGACGCATGGAGATCAGGATGGAGGCGAAGGTCATGTTGGTACTGTCGTCGAGATTGGTGGACAGAGCGGATCTCAAACTCCGGAGAAACACGTCACAGTTGTCTGGGACTCAGGAGCGAGGCATCGGTACAGGGCAGGACATGAGGAATCCTACGATCTCTATGTCTACGACAATGCACAGTGCGGTAAGGCATTTTATTTAGATCTAGTCTCTTTCAAAAATAACACATAAAGCACCAAAAAAAAAATGAAGAAAAATAATAATTTTCAATTGTTAAACTCGAAACTTCCAGTTCAAATTGAACATGAGAGTTTGTATTTCAAAACTATTTTGGATCTTTTACCACGTCTAAATGTTTAGATTTCACTGTCCCTTGCTTTCAGCTTGGCCATGGTAATGGCTACCAATGCAGCCAGCATTCCATTCAAGTAGCATGAGCTCCACTCATTCATACAAGTACTAGCATTAAAAAAAATATATATATAATCTTGGCTTCAAGAGTATTTATCTATCAACATCCTTCTCTCCCAACATGATCATTTTATATAGTAGCACTGTATCACAGCTTCTCTTATCATCTGGATCTAGACAGATAAGATAATAGTAAGAGTCTTCTTTAATGTAAGGTTAAATACATATATGTTTAAACTAAATGTTTTACTTATATGTCTTGTACAATTTGCTCCATTTGTTTTTAATATACGTTTCATCAATCCCACGCAAAAAAAAAACAACAAAATAACAACAAACCAACAACCAAAACTACTTGTATTTTTAACTAGCACGTATATTTTACAAAAGTATTTAATACTAAGGCTTAACAGGGGGCAGATTTGTACACCAGGTCCGGGCTATTATGACAAAAATACCCGGTGGGTCAAGCGTTTAAAAAAAAAAGTTAATTTCTCATTTTCTGTAATAGATGCCGGCCTTAAACACTAGGGCTACAGACTGATTTACACCCCACCCGTGGCTTTTTTAACATTAATATAATAGTCGCCTCTCAATAAAGATTAAAAAAAAATGTTTGTTACCCACATTCAACCGTCACGCATGACGCTCACTTGGTAGAAGCTTTTTTTTGTCCACTCAGCTCCATTGACCTCAATTTTGAGTAGGGCGAGAGCCTGTTGTGAAAAGGAAGCACGAGACACTATAAGAGAAGTTTATCAATATAAGAGATCATCGATATCTTTATCGTTATATATTTAAAAAAAAATAATTAGTTCCTTCAGCATGGCTGAAATCAGTTATAGATTTTAAATAGTTATTAAAGACTGATATCAAAGTTCAGTACTTCAAATGAATCCATCTCACATCCCTAGGTACCCTACACAGAGGTTCTAAATGCGTCGAGTGTCAAGAAGATGACATCAAGGGTCTGAGATGGAAATGTTCGGTCTGTCAAGACGTGAATCTGTGCACTCCGTGTTACATGGCAGAGAAGCACGACGCCTCGCACAGCTTTCTCAGATTCGACCACATGACCTCAGATGGGTGAGTGTTTACATACGACAACAGATAGATGATTTCAGGTAGGTGAGCTTTATGTTAGAAACTAGATAGATGATTTCAGATGGGTGAGTTTTATGTAAGAAGCTAGATAGATGATTTCAGATAGGTGAGTTTTATGTAAGAAGCTAGATAGATGATTTCAGATAGGTGAGTTTTATGTAAGAAGCTAGATAGATGATTTCATATAGGTGAGTTTTATGTAAGAAGCTAGATAGATGATTTCAGATGGCTGAGTTTTATGTAAGAAGCTAGATAGATGATTTCAGATGGCTGAGTTTTATGTAAGAAGCTAGATAGATGATTTCAGATGGCTGAGTTTTATGTAAGAAGCTAGATAGATGATTTCAGATGGCTGAGTTTTATGTAAGAAGCTAGATAGATGATTTCAGATGGCTGAGTTTTATGTAAGAAGCTAGATAGATGATTTCAGATGGCTGAGTTTTATGTAAGAAGCTAGATAGATGATTTCAGGCGCGGATCTATACTTTCAGCACTCGCGAGAAATGCAACTGATATGAAAGATGGCCTTAAAGTGATTGCCACTCATCTGCATAGGCAAGCCGGCTAAAAATCAAACAAACAAATAAACAAAGAGACCAACACAAGCACAACTTCCGAGACACAACAGATAACTTAGACAAACTTTTTTTTAAAATCAAAATAAATTGGTTAACTTTTCAGATGACTAATCAAATGAAGCTTCTGAAGGAAAAACAAAGGATGCACACCATTATCTTTCTTAAGATGAAATTTCAAATAAAAAAAATATAAATAAATAAACGTTCTTAAGATGAAACTTCACAAAAAATGAAACTTCCATTGGCATCTATAACCACCAGACACCACAAGTTAAAGTGAAGTGGTTGTATTATTTACATTAATTCCAACTCTATTCATAAGCCGTGTTTTAAAGATTTAAAAAAAAAAAAATTAAGCTGAAATGCTCTATAAGCCTTGCAGCAGAGATTGTATCCTGGGGAGGCAGCCCCGCTCTGTAATAACATTTCACGAATCCGCAACAAAGTACGGATTCGATTACAGCGTGGTGCCTCCTTCCCAGATACAATCTTTACGGCCAGGTTTATAGAGGATTCCAGCTTCGATTCAATCGATACACATAATGGAATGGAAAATATAATTTAAAAAAAAAAAAACTGTTGAATTGCCGTAATTTGAAGATAGAATTATTCCTGATATTTTGTTTTTTTAAAGAAAACGTTGTAACTTAATAACTGTACACTTGTACACTTGTACACTTGTACACTTGTACACTTTCAGACATGAAATCGCCAAGAGATCTGACTCCAATTCTGACAGGCGCTCAGCTGTGGGTATTTTTAAAGGCGCCAAAGTGTGCAGGGGTCCAGATTGGGAGTGGGGAACTCAGGACGGTACGATGTCTCAATGTGCCTCACGTCGTCTCCACGACGTGTGGATGTTCTTTGACAAAACTATCATTAAGTATAAGGATGTGAACTTTCTCTGAAGTCGAGCTGAAAAATTAGTATTGCACACTATGAGTTATTGACGTCACAAACTAAATCTCATCGTTGTTGTTGTTTTGTTGTTGCGTTTGTCAATAATAAAATTAAGACGGAAAGTAAAGTTCTATGCGTAAATTTTACGATGGAAAGAAGAATAACATGGGGTATTTATAACCGACAAAGTTTTTTTTTAAAGTTTGGACAGTCTTGTTTCTAGATTAATATTCTATCATATTCTTATTAGCGTATGGTTGATGTAATCTCTTTGCTTTATTACAGGTGGGGCGGGCAAGGAAGGTGAAGTGTTGAGAGTCGGCAAATGGGGGAAGAGCTTCAGGGCCGAGATCGGCGTCAAATGGACGACAGGCCAGGCGTTTACGTATCGGTTAGGTGTCGGTGGCAAAGTGGATCTCAAATGTATTGTACCAAGCCCCGGTGGATACTATTATAAAACTCACCTCCCGATTGTGGGTGAGTGGCATTAAACGACCCACAAAAAAAAAATGCATTTAAAAAAAAAAATTGCGTTAGTGCTTAGAATAAGAAGCAAAGTCTAAGCAAAAAAATATGCATTATCTTTGGCTAAATGTGATACTGTGCATATAAATATGATTATCACTACTATATATTTCAGGTAAAATGCAAGCAGACGAGTCACTGGATAGATCAGATTTATCTCACTTGCTAGAGACGTTCGCAGAACAATTAAGAGGTATTCAGAGTACAGAACAACTTGAAGAGTTATTAGAAGATGAGGTAGGTCCAAGATGGAATGAACGTATTTGTTTGGAAATACATAATCGGTAACGCACTTGATTGAATAGCGTGCTAACATATGCATGAGTGTATAAATATATGTGTACTTAAAGCGTGTGTGCTTTTTGAATATCGGGGTCACAGTATGCGGAGGCTTCGTCCATAATAGAACGAACCAAACGAACTTGCACTCTAAAAATCGGTAGTACAAAAAGTATTCATATTGAAAAGTTGATACTGGTTTCATTTTTTTTAAAATTTGAAATTTGCTGTAAATATCTTTAACATTAAAAAAAAGAAACAAATTATTATTTGTTTGTTTTTTTACTGAAGTACCTGCATTTATTAGCGCACATCATGTACATAAAGTAATTTCAAGCTCATAATAAGATATTGCCGACATATTGATTTTCGGTTACCTAGATCATTGGTTATCTCGACGCTTTTTCGAAAACGCCGGGGCCTTCGACATAACCGGGTTCTACTCTCATAGGCCGGAATTAGAGAACACTTTCAAAAGTTCATATATATTGAAAATGATGCTTTTTATTGGCACAACATTTTTTTTGTTGCAAGATAATCTATGTACAGGTAATAGTAGTGGTGCCGCATACCTTTATAGCAAAATTAGGAAAAGGACGTTACGTACATAGCTTACCGCAGCAGTTGTCTCTCGACTTAGCCGTTATATTTTTAGGAGAAACTCCCCACGCTGATTGCAGTTTATGACCCCTGTCACTCTTCATGGTGCAAGATGGACGGCTGCAGCTTTAGACACTTTTAAGGTATGGATGTTCCGTGGGCAATTTAAACTCACTGTAGGAGAGGAAATAAAGTTTACATCATGGCATGATTTACTGCCCCTTTTCAGCAGAGAGGGATCTACGTCAGCTGAGAATCCAAGCATGGAAAAGAAGAGCGCCAGTTCGGTTTGAGTAGAGCGATTCGGTGAGGCAGGCCAAAGCCCTACATGGGCTGTAGCGCAACAGGCATGGACTATGCATGTCTGCTCCTAATAATGATCTAAAAATTCCTACAAACACATTGTGAATATGAAGAGTTCGCTGTTGCGCTTTACAAATGGACCACCACGAAATTCGACTGTCATTTTTGATATGTCAGTGAAGAACGTCTCTGTCATTGGAGCCAATGCGGGAAATTATGTCTATTTTTGAAAATAAGGAATGGAGGAATCCCAAAATCGTATTCAGCTTAATTTTAAGAAATATACTTGAATAAAAAGAAAAAGTTTTCTTACTAAAGACACGATGAATTCCTTCATGTGTTTAAACATAGGTGTATTGAATCTAATCCTAACATTTGGAATCTCAGAGATGATTATAAACAACCTAGGAAAATGGTGGAAACATTTAAGGAGGTTAACGATAAGGCAGGGAGAGAGAGAGAGAGCGAGAGAGAGAGAGAGAGAGAGAGAGAGAGCAAGAGAGAGAGAGAGAGAGAGAGCGAGAGAGAGAGAGAGAGAGAAAGAGAGAGAGAGAGAGAGAGAGAGAGAGAGAGAGCGAGAGAGAGAGAGAGACAAGTAGAGAGAGAGAGAGATGAATCTAATCCAAACATGTGGAATATCAGAGATGAATATAAACAACATAGGAAAATGGTGGAAACATATAAGGAGGTTAAAGATAAGGGAGGGAGAGAGAGAGAGAGAGAGAGAGAGAGAGAGAGAGAGAGAGAGAGCAAGAGAGAGAGAGAGAGAGAGCGAGAGAGAAATAGAGAGAGAAATAGAGAGAGAGAGATAGGGAGAGAAAGAGAGAGCGACAGAGATTGAGAGACAAGTAGAGAGAGATAGAGAAAGAGAGATAGAGATAGAGAAAGAGAGATAGACTGAAAAAGAGACAGAGAGAGAGAGAGAGAGAGAGAGAAGTGTGGCTCTCGTGCTGGAGATTAACAGCATTATAAATAAGGCGGAGGAACAAGCAAAACTAGTTGCTCCAATTTGTACAGGTGAGTCGTCGGCGTTAATCTTTAAGTAAAAGAACGACATGGGCCTTAGTTGCCACTTTGGACATGAAAAGATAGCCACTGAAAACTGAATGGAACATCATAAATTTCATTCTAAACGTGTGTGGGTATACGTATATATAATAAATGAAACTTAATTTGAAAGATCAACCAGATGGGTATTTGTGTTTTGACATTGATCTAAAATTTGTAAAAATGAAATATTTGAAGATACTGGCACAAGCTGCCACAATAACGAGACTGACACAAGCTGCCACAATAACGAGACTGACACAAGCTGCCACAATAACGAGACTGGCACAAGCTGCCACAATAACGAGACTGACACAAGCTGCCACAATAATGAGACTGACACAAGCTGCCGCAATAACGAGACTGACACAAGCTGCCACTATAAGGTTTACCTTTCCTATTTAGGCTAGTAGCGAAGAAGATTGCAGCACCTCGGAGACCACACCATTCGGGCTGGGCTATCGCGTTGTTCGCGGCCCACACTGGAGGTGGGACAAACAGGACCACGGAGAAGGTTACGTCGGGACAGTCATAGACATAGCCGGGACAGGGACGTCCAAAACTCCAAAGGACTGCGTCACGGTCAAATGGGATTGTGGTTCAAAGAACACATACCGGGCCGGGAGGGAAGGACTCTATGATCTCCTTGTTTTCGACAACGCTCAAGATGGTAGGTGACATAGGGACCAGATGCTCAAGATTGTAGGTGATTTGGGGAACAATACAGGCTAATTTGTGTGTGTGTGTGAAATACCCGTAGGATTTATAAAGAACATTAATTTGTAACTCACACAAATGATGCATCGTTTTTTGTAGCTGAGTAATTTTGTCTTTAATGTTATTCGAGTAAGTCATCGGAGCCCAGCGCCCGCAACTGGCAAGGGTCCAGCATTGAGACTGAAAACCACTGTATAAAAAAAGGGAATAAAAGGCTACTCATGAAAATTCTGACTGAATCCTAAAAGTGCTGCACCTAAACATTCACACTTTCTAGTCGGAGACCACCTTGGTAACATAAAATTTAGTATGTCTCAAAGGAGGCCGAACAGCGTAATAAATAAACAAATAAGAATTCATCTTTTTTTTTAAACGAAAAAAAAATCCCCTCTAAGTTAAGTTCAATGGGAAAATATGTGGAAAAGGAAGTATCTAAAAATTATTTTCAATACGTGTAATTTAAAAGTACTCATCAAAACAGGTAATTCTACTTGTAAGTTAAAATGATGTAAGTGAAAACTTACGAAACAAATAAGGAACGGAAAGAGAGTAAAGTCAGAGAACCAGGACCGTACGGCTTACATTAAATAGAGTTTACTTCTTTAATAGATTGATTCCGTTTGCTGAAGTTGTCTAAGATTTGAAAGACATGAGTTAGAAAATAGAAGTTGATAGAGGAGCCCCCCAAGGTGTCGGGTCCACACATGTTTCATCTAACAGTAATGACGATAATACCGGGGGCAAGGCTGCAGTCAGGTTAGGTAGAAGGAAATTAGCTCAACAAAGTATGGGAAAACCCCCCTAACCCCCCCCCCCCCAAAAAAAAAAACAACAACAACAAAACAATGAACGTGTCGCCAAGATGCCTGCCTTCTCTGGAGATTAAACGAAGACTAACACAAATATAANCAGTCAGACAGACAATCCAGACAGGCAGACAGACAGACAGACTGACAGACAGCAGACACAAAATTTAAAAAATGGGGGGGGGGTGGTTAGAAAAGATCTTACAAGTTAAAGAGAACATGACATTCATGACATGTAATAATAACGAACACGGTAACAATACGCCTTATTTTTATCACAGTTTTCATCCATGTAAAAAATAAAAGTATGTGTAATGCTTCGCACTTAATTTAAAGAACAATGCGGTTACCACTACGCTAATACTTAAGATGTCTTGTGTTAAATGTGTTCTGATTGTAAAATTTTATCTTAATTTAAATATGTATTTATTAATGTGCAGAAAGTAAATATGTACATAGTAATCAAAACAATTTCATTTGTTTGGATCAATAAAGAATCTTAGCGTATCGTATAATTTATAATGATTGCTTGAGAAGATTGAATATTTCAAAATTGCCGTCAAGGTACTAGACATAAATCTGTGACGTGCGATGAGTGCAGAACGGTCGGCATCCAAGGAATTCGATGGAAATGCTGTGTGTGTGATGACTACGACCTGTGCTCGTCCTGCTATGGCGGTGATAGACACGACCTGACCCATCAGTTTGTGCGGGTTGACAATCCCTGGTCGAAAAAGTAAATGTAACGTTTTGAATTATGTGGAGAAAGTACATTATTATTAAATGAAAAGCTTGAGGTTGCACCTTACATTATTTAGTGTAAACTTCAAACCCAGACCTGGGTGAAAATTTCACATCCGGAATTCACCTTCATTTTCTTGTGCCTTCAGTCTGCATCTTAAGGAAGGATAATTTTGTGATATGTCCTCTTTATTATGGGAGGTGTTATGCACAGTCAACTGAGAAGGGCGCTCAAGCGATAAATGGTTCACTACCACTACCAATTAGCCTCAGCCGACTGTGGATAACCACTCCGTTTTTATTATGAAATCTTTGACTTAACAATTATGTATTGCCATTGTATGGGTAAAACTTATTTTAAAAGCACATCTTCTTTAATTCGGGTTGTGGTTTTTTCTCTCTCAGGTGAACGTTTGTTTAATCCTAATTCACAGATGGTATAAACTTCCCAGACGTCTTGAGAGTCAAAAAGTTCATGCCATGGGCATCTTCCCCGGGGCAACAGTCAGTCGAGGACAGGACTGGCGATATGATGACCAGGATGGTAAACTTAATGTAGCATATCAGATTTTAAAGAAATACATTTTTTGAAGATAAATATAAATTAACAGAGCTTTAAAAAAAAACAACAACATAAATATATATGACTTAGCATCGATTTAGTTGACTGATTACTGAAAAAAATCCCCCCCCCCCCCCAATGATCGGCTATACTTTTGTTTTAAAAAATCATGACTTTGATAAATTTTATTTTACAACTTTACTTTAAGTTTTAAAGTAAATATTAGAAACTAGAAGATATTACCCGGTTTTACTCGTAACTGACACGAGTTTTGACGTATTGTATTCTAAAATTTGAATATAGATTTCCCACGGTTTTGAATATTATGATTTGAAAAAAAAAGAGATAAAAATCAATTTAAAAATAAAAATAAAAATATATATATATATTTTTAGAATTGTACATTTCTAACAGCCTAGGGCTTTCAGAAGATTTTCGCTTCTCTATAATAGAGGATTGTCTACCCCTGTTAGCGCCTATGGACTAAAAGGACAACATACTCTAGACCAATCTAAACAACATTTTAAATGTTCTGAAATGTACATGTATAAATATATCTAAAACATCAAGTGATTTAATATAATTGGTATTTGTATTAATAGATATTACCCAACCTTCTACATCGCAAATTAACTATTTGTTGGGAAAATAGGCACATCTCAATTCTTAAATCAGGAGACTATTCTCTAACACGAAGTTTACGTCATTTCAAGCATAGTGTTATTTATTTTAAATTTAAATCTTTACGACAATTTAAATCTGTAACATAATCGGGTTTGAAGATAAAGATATCAAAATGAACAGATCGCAACTCCAAAGGGTTTCTTGTTCACGGATGGTTGGGTCAGTGAGTGATGTTTGGCAATGAATATTTTTTTGCGCTTAACGTCACACACATTAAATTGTAACGTGGTTTGAACAGAATTTTCTCATTTAATTTTTTTTTTCCTTTTTTTTTCTTTTTAAACAATAACTTTCTATTTTCTCGTTTATAAATCTAATGACAAAACATTATTTAGACTGAGAAATATGTAAAACTTATTAAATGTTTCAGAAACAAAGTTAATGTTTAGTGTGTTGAGATATAAAAAAATAGTTAAAATTATTTTGAAAGCAAGCAATTATATATATATTTTTTTTCAAAGATGGGAAAAACAATATCATTTTCCAGGTAGTCACCGAAGTGCCTAAATTAAATCCCTATAAATGTTCAAATTAATAACAAGTCTAATAAGAAAAATAAAATTACCAATTTGATGAATAACTGTAATGAAATATTGTATAGAAAGTCAGAATGTCATTTCTCATTTTAGATCATACTGTTTCCTCTTACTTTCATATAAATTACTTGAAATAATTATTTCATGATCACATTTAATTTGTTATTTTAATGATAATTCTTACACATTAAAGACTACATATACATACATATTGCTGTTTCAACAATATTATGAACAATATTTTTAAAAAAATATATATATATTTCAACCTACACCTGTAAGGTAACGGCAAAGAAGGAACCGTGGAGACCATTGCTGACTGGGAACAGAAGACCGGCCGTAGCAAAGTGAACGTCAAGTGGGCCACAGGGGCCAAGGGCGGCTACCGCTTGGGCCATGACGGCAAAGTTGACCTGAATTGTGTCAAGGCTACATCCGGCGGGTGCTACTACAGAAGCCATATGCCGTTATTCGGTGAGTCGAAAAGAGTAATGTCTAATGCTGGGTTGTACATCATGAGTAAAAAAATAAAGCCAGGCTTATCAAGTATAAATAAATAAGTATCAAATCAGTATTTAGATCAAATATTAGAGTTAGATCCTTTCGTTTATGCTACCGAAGAAATTTGCATGTCTTCGGTTAAAAAAAAAAACGTCATATGCGGGTAGACAGAAGTCATGTGACCGTAATTGATCCCCATTTTGATAATATGATACGAGTCAATGAAATTATGTTGTGAAAATATTTTAAAACTTTTGAGACATTTGTGAGATGTTGAATGCTTACAAATGGGAAACATAAGACACTTATTTATTTATTTACTTATATCATATGTTACAAAAGGAAATGTTAAGATGGCTTTGTTTTGTTAACACTTACAATTTTAATGTGTGCTTGGTTCTAAACATGTCAAGGTAAAATTGAGAAACCCATCAAAATAAGTCAATTCAACGTGGGAGAGAAGGTCAAGTGCGGCCTTGACATTGAGGAGTTGAAGAAAAAACAAGAAAATCACGGTGGATTCCAGGAAACCATGGTGCAAGTATGTCTTATTAGCGCCGCTGTCATTTGTAAGCCACATGTAAAGTTTATGTCTACGACTTGTCCAGAAATGTATCAAATCTTGACACAAATCAAAATGGATCCACATTTAAAATCGGATTTTTGTTTAATTTTTTTTAATTTTCGGTGTTTGGGATGGTTGAGACCTTAAAAGTATTTCTTTGATAAAAGGCTTCAAAAGTCTTTTATTTTAATTATGAAAGTTTAAATTGTTCATTTAAAATATGTTTAAACGGTGCAATTTAGATCAAATTTTTGCTTAAAGGATTTTTTAAAAAAATTGGCAAGGATGAGTTATAAAAATGCCATTAAAAAAATAGGTCATATAACGTTATTAACCTGAATTAAATAGTCGCACAATATGTGTTAGCATTGAAATGGACCAGGCAGGACAATGAAAAGGAAGTTTCGGACTACGCGACTTTTTCAGCGGACAAGACTAATTCTGAAAAAAAAAAACATTTTACGATTTGAATTCAAACACTTGTGTGTAAGAAGATCTCAGTGCAGGTCTTTGTTAAGAAAAGAAATCGCTCCGTGTTAGAAACGGAGGTCAAGTTATTAAAAGACCAAAAACCCTGAACGTCTTTACCGAACTAAATATACCACAGAAAAGTTTCCTTATGATATGTACATGTTTTCCTTATGATATGCACATGTTTTCCTTATGATATGTACTTGTTTTCCTTATGATATGTACATGTTTTCCTTTTTCTCTCTATTTTGTGTCCCAATTTAGTTTTTAAATAAAATAGGAACAGTGGCCAGTGTCACAAACAACGGAGACATCGTTGTCCAGTACAAAGGCGAGGTCCGGATAACCTATAACCCCCAGGCTTTAAGCAGCGTAAGCGTCTTAAAAAATATCATTCATTAGCGTTATTAATCTTTACTTGTTATGGGGGGAGATATTAAGCAATAGTTTTTAAAAAGAAAGATTTTAAAAAAAAATTGTGTTTAAAATAATACACCCCATCAATGGAAAATTTAAAAATGAGAAATGGACACTCAATGTGAAGCATTAGTAAACGATTTTTTAAACACATTTGTTAGTGAACTATGAGTATTTGGTAGTTAACATGGAAACCTATACAATCGATGAAATTAAATGACTTTGTAAGAATATGGTACAAGATGTGTCAAACGAAATACTGCAAATGCGTGCTGTAAACGAGATTGTATGACGCGTTGCTTTAATGTATGCATGACATATTTATGCAAAGATCAAACTAGTAATTCGTTTTTTTACATGTTATAACAGTTCTATGTTTTATTATAATCAATCAATAGATTTGGCTGAACTCTCGAAAAGTAATAGCTACTTTACAAAATCACAAGAGTGGGAAGACCCAATCAAAAGTAGACAATGGGCCTGGGAATGAAGCATCCAGCACGTATACTGAGAGCGGATCTGAGAATGAGGGATCTGAACCCAAAGCGGAGAGCATATCTGAGAGTGGTGAATCTAGCTCAAAAATAGAGCGTGTATCCGAGAATGGTGAACCTAGCGCCAAAACAGAGCGTGTATCTGAGAATGGTGAATCTAGCTCAAAAACAGGGCGTGTATCTGAGAATGGTGAATCTAGCTCAAAAACAGAGCGTGTATCTGAGAATGTTGAACCTAGCTCAAAAACAGAGCGTGTATATGAGAATGGTGAATCTAGCTCAAAAACAGAGCGTGTATATGAGAATGGTGAATCTAGCTCAAAAACAGAGCATGCACCTGAGAGTGGCGAATCTAGCTCAAAAACAGAGCGTGTATCTGAGAGTGGTGAATCCAGCTCAAAAACAGAGCGTGTATCCGAGAATGGTGAACCTAGCTCAAAAACAGAGCGTGTGTCTGAGAATGGTGAATCTAGCGCAAAAACAGGGCGTGTATCTGAGAATGGTGAATCTAGCTCAAAAACAGAGCGTGTATCTGAGAATGTTGAACCTAGCTCAAAAACAGAGCGTGTGTCTGAGAATGGTGAATCTAGCGCAAAAACAGAGAACGATCCTTCAACAGACAAGCCTCAGTGCCATATATGTGCATCTGAAGAGGCATGCGTTGCCTTTGTGCCCTGCGGCCATCTGATCACGTGTCCAGAATGCGCTACTGACCTAGACACATGTCCGTTGTGTCGTGCAGATATTGAGAACTGGCTGCGAACATTCATCCTTTAATTGTGACAGCAACTCTGATTGAATGAATGAGTGGACGGAGGAGAAAAGAAAACGTCGTTTAGAGATTAAACAATTAAAATTCCACTTCAAATATTTGCTTTGTAATGGCTTTTTTTTTAAAAATGTTTATTTATACTAAGATCATTTAAAGGACACCAAAAAAGTCGGTGTAAATAATATAATGTTGTTCAATATCTGTATACGTAACGTTCGATTAAAATAGCTTGATTCAATTGGCATCAAGGAAATATAGCTTCATAATTTATCCTTTTTAATTATTTTTTTTAAAAAGTTTGATTCAATTCTAAATTATCATTGTATCCCTTTTGATGTGACTTTCTTAGTGAGGACTGGCTTACGCCATTAGTTCACAAGATGATTACCCAGAATGCACAGTTTTGTTCTCAGTCTCACCATCTCTCGTGTCTTCTCTCGGAGTCACTTTGTGTATACACATAAAGAGGGTCCCTTTTGAATTGGATGACACAATTTCTTTAAAGTTACTCGTGTTACGGTCTAAAAAATATATGTTGTCCCTTGCACTGGGCACAGACTATGTTTGTGTGTTTCTAAGTTTGTTCTACTTTTTAGTAGGTCATGGCCACTAGCTTAATTTATTTTTATCTTGTACACATCGATAACTTTTTAAAAAAGAAATTAATTTTCTTCTTTGAACTTGTCTCTAAAATATAAAAATTTAATTTTTACAATTAGTTTTATTTATATAATTTAGTTTTGTTGTTTAAATCAAACTATATTACATTTATATTCAAATACCTTTGTGGGAGCGTTTTTTAAGGCTTAAAATCTAGATGATTTGAATTGTCTTTTGTGTGGTTGTTTTTTGAGACTTATGTTCTTTTCATGCGGCTAGTTTGTAACCAGCTTAATGTTTAGAAGTTGTTGTTTTTTTCCCACGTTGCATGTTGTTGTAAGAAAATGAAATGCATTGAAATAAAATATGAAGTAATTGTAAATTTATGAAGCTTTTTTAAATAATATATTGTTTTCATATTTATGTTTTACACACCTCAAAAAAAAATTAGTTTTAAATAGTCTTAACGTTAGCTGTCATTTTTCGGGATTCATTTATAGAAAATTGCTGAAGATAGCCGGCTGAGAAAAATAGCTTCTCATGCAGAAATGTGTGGGGTTTTTTTTTTTTTTTTTTTTTTTTTTGGGGGGGGGGTTTTTTTTAAGGTTTAAAAAACTTTTAATTATTTTTTAT
>CAXITT010000593.1:205888-291343 GCA_964033795.1 Lymnaea stagnalis | reverse complement strand
GCCAGACATCCAACGCAACAAGTTTCGCCAGACATCCAACGCAACAAGTTTCGCCAGACATCCAACGCAACAAGTTTCGCCAGACATCCAACGCAACAAGTTTCGCCAGACATCCAACGCAACAAGTTTCGCCAGACATCCAACGCAACAAGTTTCGCCAGACGTCCAACGCAACAAGTTTCGCAAGACATCCAACGCAACAAGTTTCGCCACGTCAAGTTTTAGCTTTCATTTTCTGGTTTGGGACGATTTCCAGTTAATAACTTAAACAATTTAACGTAACGAAAGTTGTGTACCAACTGTTACTGGTCTTTGCAGTGTAAAGGCAGCAAGGATGACATGTCGTTTGACGTGTTTCAAAGCTACTCATTTTTTTAAAATTTGCTAGTCCGTTAATTAATTATTTTTTTTTTAGTTGATGTTGTGAAAAAATAAAACTAAAAGCAGTAGCCAAGAGGGAACACGAATTGATAGCAGCGTGTACAACGTACACTAACTTTTTATATTTTAAAACAGAAGTTTATTTATTGCCTGCAAGGCTGTAAAAATAAAGTATGCTGGCAAAGACAGTGTCCTTGTGGTTGAGTACATATAGTTTAGATAAGCGATATTTGCAAAAATTCAAATGCGTTGTTTTTTTTTTTTTTTTTTAGGTTTCTTTTTAAACTATTGAATTGAAGATTTTCCCTAAAAAGTAGAAGCAGTGATGATTCATAGTTTGGGGAAAACCCTGATTTACCTTTCAATCCATAAAACAGAACATAAAGCTTAGGCCACGTCGATAATGTAGATACAATACTGAACTGTGTTAGGCTGTCGGTGAACTATGGCAATCAGCCGTTTGAATTCATTATTAACGATTTAAGCGGTCGTGAACGCAAACAAACGTCCAGGTTGTCCACACACCTGACCTGGGGTCTATGGAGACTAAGAATACGAGATCAATGATGTGCTGGGAGATGAATTAACAGTGTCTCTATTAAATAGGATATTACTGCAAATTTTATTCATTTATGAATAAGACTTTAAAATGTTCACGAAATGACTACCTAAACAATGTTTTAATCATTGCTATTAAAAAAAAACAATAAGCCTTGTGATTAAACAATAGAATACAAACAAAAAATAAAAAGCTGTCTAAATTTCAATGATTTTATGACTTTGGTCCAATTTGTATTATCTGCAGGGGGGAATTTTAGACTTTTCTTTGATTTTGAAAGCCTTGATAAGTCAACGAGTATCGAACTATTGAAAAGACAACGAGTATCGAACTATTGAAAAGACAACGAGTACCGAACTATTGAAAAGACAACGAGTACCGAACTCTCACAGTCACGTAAGAACATCAAAAGTATCTGTTCGGAGCTAAGGACAAATCCAGTATGCAGTAGTTGGCATTACAAGATGATTTTTCTTCTGAAATTCTTTGCGGGGAGCACCTTAACAATATGGCACTAAACTTGAGTCGTTAAAACGGAATGGGGAAACAATCAAGATTTTGAACTACTCGTGGCCGGAAAATTTTGAAAGCCAATTGTGAAACCGGACATTGAAAAAATTTAATTGGAAAAGTTGGGACTTTAAAAAGTTGGAAACATTTGAATGGACACTTAAAAAATAGGATATTAAAAATAGGATATTTAAAAATAGGACATTTTAAAGACATGACATTTTTAAAAGGACATGTAAAAAATAGGACATTTTAAAAAAGGGCACTTAAAAAGTAGGACATTTAAAAAAGACCCTAAAAGAATAATACACTTAAAAAATTGGACATTTTAAAAATAGGACATTTAAAAAATATTCAATTTTAAAAATTGGTCATTTTAAAAATAGGACATTTAAAAACAGGATATTTAAAAAAATAGGACACTTAAAAACTAGGACATTTACAAAATAGGACATTTAAAAATAGGATATTTAAAAAAAATAGGACACTTAAAAAATAGGACATTTAATAAATAGGACATTAATAAATAGGACATTTAAAATTAGGATACTTTACTAAAGAAACTGTCAGAGGGCTGACTGAAAAAAAATTGAAATTCGGGCTTCCAGGAATCAGAAAACATGAAACCATGTATAAACTTGTGTTAAAAATAAATGCTGACATCACCATTCCTGGGGAAATGAAATAACATGACAGTCTATTTATACAATAGCCGATAGTCGAGTCAGTCAATTAGAAAGGCCATTGATAGGAGCGGCACGGCCCAAGTGTGTTGACAGTGCTACATGGGCTGTTGGTGCGTTTTAAATGAAAGGACTTTGCTGTCGTCCACAAAATGGGGAACGTCTCAATCGCGATGAAACCTGGACTTCGCGTTGTACGAGGACCCGACTGGACGTACGAAGACCAGGATGGAGGTGAAGGTCATGTTGGTACCGTCGTCGAAATCGGTGGACAGAGCGAGTCTCAAACTCCGGAGAAGCACGTCACAGTTGTCTGGGACTCAGGAGCAAGGCATCAGTACAGAGCAGGACATGAGGAAGCCTACGACCTCCGTGTCTACGACAGTGCTCCTTGTGGTAAGTACTGGTCATCGTGGTTTGTTGTTGTCGTTGTTGGTTTTTTTTTTTTTGGTGGGAGGGAAGTATTTCTTATAACAAATAATATAAAACTTGTGTCTCAATATTTTAAATCATTGTCTTATCTATTCCTGTCCAATGTCAACGGATGAGACTTTGGTGTCCTTTTTAAAAAATAAATAACCGACGGATGGAGAGAACGACTAAAACATAACACGTCCCCCCCCTCCCAGAAAAAAATATCATTTTAGAACAGAATTGTTAAAGGTATGTAGAGTGTATTGTATGGAAGGCACACCATAACTTAAAAAGAAATTCAGCGTCGTTTAGACCTGAAATTATGTAAGAGATCAACCCGGTGTGTAGTTTATGTCAGAGCATGCACAAAACACATACAGTGTGCCGAGTGCGCTTTTTTTCGGAGAAAAAAAAACCTCTGGAAATATTCCGTTTAGGCTTGAATGTGGAACAGGCGCTGTGGTGTTAAGAACTACTATTAGTTTAGAGATAAACCCAGTGTATTCTCTAGCTGGAAACATGTACACAACACATACAGTGTGCCGTTAGTATCCCTTTGTGACTAAGATCAGAAGATGTGTCCTTTAGGTTGGAACATGTGAAAGTGATAACCTGTGGGGTCTGTGTTGTTTAGAACAGTACGTGTAAAAGATACATGCAATGTACTGTACATGCTAAATAATGTACGTTTTAAATCAACTTTGACCTATTGACCGGTACAAACAAAATGCATTTGAATATGTTCTGCAGCCGGGGGTCTAATAACATTCAAATGTAATGTGTTGTTACGCCAGTATTGCTTGTGATATCGTCTGTGTCACTTACCACCTAGACGTATAAAGACATGCACTCGTGTTTTTTTTCCCTTATCACCCAGGAACGGTACACATCAAACCGTGTAGTGCTTGTCTTGCGCAGTTCATCTATGGCCTGCGATGGACGTGTTCACAGTGTCCACTCATCCATCTCTGCACTGGGTGCTACATGAAGGACTTGCATGACACCTCTCATCCGTTTGAAAGATTTGAAACAGACTCGCCAGAAGGGTCAGTGGTTTATTATAGTTGAACTGTTTTAGTTACCAAAATTTTTCTTATTCATATTAGCAACGCATTATTCTCTTATTTAATATTTTTTTAAAAACCCGCATAGAATATCACTACTTGTTTGTATTTTAAGAGGAAAAATTTTTTGCCTCCGCTCATACAAACTAATTCACATATAGAATCGTAAACAAATGCACACAGGGTTATCAAACACTATTTCATTTGTTTCATCTTCCTCCTCCAGCATCTCAATTCCTAGTCGTAGTGACAGCTGCGCTGACAAGATAGAAGCGAAGGGAATTTTCATCGGAGCCACCGTCACGAGGGGACCCGACTGGCAATGGGAAAATCAAGACGGTGATTAATCAACTGCATCGTTTAGCGTGCAATTACCGTTCCTATAACTTATTGTAAAGCTTAAAGTGTGCAGCTGCAACAACTATCAATGTGTGTGACTTTGCACGCTACCAATAATGAGAGGTTGGGCATCGATAAGTATAATAGAAATAGGTAAAACCAAGAATCTCTATTAAAAGGAAGGATGAATACGCTATGTAGAATTTAATTTGAAGTTATGCAAGGTCTTTCTGTCAGGCAATAGCTGAAATGTTTTAAAGTCTTTTTTTTTTGTTGCTTTTTTTTTTATTTCATAAAGCTTAAATAGGCTGTTTTTACTTATGCAAAATTGATGGTGTCTTAACACAACTAATATTTCTCAACGAATGATTGTATGGCTGAAATGGATGAATGTATTGTTATGCACTGCTATCCGTAAGGAGAAATTAATCTCCTATTTACATGTATGGCTCGTTCCAGAACAGTGCATAACAAGACGATACCACATGATGAAAACAATAACAGAGAATACGACACTCAAAACAGTGCCAATTAAAATTAATGCGATTTTCTTAAGTTACTATGGATTAGAAAATAAAAGAAATATAATTAAAATCATCAACCTACAGAGTATGGTATGTCTTGTACCAGTACACAGTTAATACAATGTGCCAAAAAAGGTATGACGATGAATATGAATTTACACATATAAATAGGCTTTATCACGAACAACATACACTAATGCTACGCTGTCATCCCGTAGAGTAAAAACCATTCATTTTATTTAGTTGGTAGTAAACAAGGCCAAGATCAAAAGGAGTAAGCCACGCCCAATACTAACGCAGGCGAATTGGGTCAGCTAGAGTTCACAGTACGGGGGAAAGGTGATGTTAACACGTCGTGTACGTACCAGTATTCGATAGCTTTAAACAGCATGTACATATGTGTTCAATAGCACTGAACAGAGTGTAAATATGTGTTCAATAGCCGAGCAATTAATAGTTCGCATTTCTTCAATTAAATTATATATATATATATATATATATATATATATATTAAGAATAGTGAGATTGCTATTTGTTTGTTTTTGTTTTTTTTAAAGGAAATGGTTTTATTTAAAACCAGACTCATATAACACTGCGTTACTTTAGAGCAGGCGTTCACAACTAAAATGTAATGCGGGCCGTGGGGGGGGGAGGGAAGCTCTTAAGAAAATTATAAGAATAAAAACTATTTCAAAAATTCGTTGGCTTAAAAATGTGGGTGCTGGCCGGCCGCATGTGGCCCTGAGGGCTGTATGTTGTGCCGGCCGGCTTCATAGAATGGTTTTATCAAGTAACTTTAATAGATATGAAGTTGAAATATTGCCGCCAACGTTGTGTGGTGGGTTATTTTAAGTTAATGTATACATCACCAACGTTATTAGTTATTCTCATCAAACAAATTCACTGAGCCAGTACGCTCTCTATCCAATCAATGTGGCTTCCATGTGAGACAATTTCATTTCATTAAAAAAAAAAAAAAAAAAAAAAAAAACACCCCCCCCCCCCCCCCGGGGCCACCACGATCCGCTAGTGTAAATTGAAAGCGTTTTCGCGCCGGCTAGTACACTTTTTAACAAATCATAGGGGCCGAAAATGTTGTTTGTTTTTAATTTAAATTTTAAAGTAAAATGAAGAATAACACATTATCTTACGAGGTAAGCAGGGCGTCATATCTGTCTTTATTATGTTTGATTACATTTAAATAATTCACGGTTGAAATTCTTCTGGAGTTTTCGCTTCATGATTTCTTTTTTGTTTTGTTTGTTATAATTAGTTCCTTTTTTTTATACATTCAATTACACAACAAAGTTTGCATAAGTAAACAACACACTTAGCTCTAATTAAAGGGGAAAGGTAAAAAATTAAACTTTTAAGCTTTATGCTTTTATCGGTTTAGAAATAAAGTTCTTGTTAATCTTTCTGAGAAACGTTGCAGTCTAACAGACCTACAAATCGTTGTTATTATTATTATCATTTTTTAAATTGCTATTCTATTGAAGGAGGCGAGGGCAGGCAGGGAAAAGTTGTTACACCAGGAAGGTGGGTTAACGTTGAATGGGAGATGGGCGACGAGAACAAGTGCAGACTTGGCCATGAGGGCAAAGTTGACCTCAAGTGCGTCACTGCAACAACCGGTGGCTTCTATTACAAGAATCACCTCCCCATCCTAGGTAAGTATATTTCCGAAAAAGAAATTGTTAAAGCCATGAGCTGATTTTTTGAAAATGAATTTCGTCAGAAACCTTATTTCAATTAAAAATGTAAGATGTCTAGTAATATAAACATTTAATTTAAATCATCGCCAACCTATACTGGCAGAGGCTGGAGTGGAGGGTGATTCATCACCTAATTTAAACGAATCTCTAGACTTAAAGATAGCTCAATGTAAGAATATCCTGAAGGCCAACTAAAATAAAAAATGTATTGAACCCTTGTATGTGCTGCGATCAGTTATAAATTTAATTGGACAAAAATCGACGCGTTATGTGATTTCAGTTATTACATGTTATGTGCGTTTGAATTATTTATCATTATAATTAAAAAAAAATTTTTTGTTGTTTTGTTTGACCCGACAGAATGATAAACATGAAATGCATTTGAATCCCATCAAATAAATACGTTTATTTAGGAATCTGTCTATCACTTTCAGTTGTACAAATATGGTACAATTTTATCTAAATCTTCGTTTAGGTAAGATGACCGAGGATGAGATTTTGACCCAAACGAATGAGGTAAATAATTGGATATTTTAATCTATAAACAAAACAAAACAAAAAAAACACACACCAAAAAAACACCATTTTACTTGGTCTAGTGCCGGCCTAAGATCATGTTGTGCTATAGGCAAGAACAAATAATTCCGTTCGCTTAATGACAGGTGTTGATGAGTCAACCCTGCTTACTACTTTTCAGAGCTAAACGTCTTTTCATTTTGAAATAAATGTTTGATTTAAAAATAAATAAATTCATTACATATTTAATAAGTTATGATTTTTAAACAAAATTATTTGTAGCCAAACTATACATAATTTCAAATTCTTAGCTGGGCAATTTTGTCATATCATGTAAATAAGAAATTAAAAAATTTCATATTTGATCTTTAAAAAGCAATAATGCACTGTTTTCATTTTACTCTATAATATAAAAATAACAGAAAAAAATGGAGTACAGAGGTTAAAAATAACGCAGAGAGACAGAGGGAGGGAGAAATACATATAAAGCGAGACAGGGAGAGAGAGACAGAGAGAGACAGAAAGAGAGAGACACACATAGAGAGAGAGAGAGAGAGAAAAGTGTGGTCCACATGCTGGAGATTAACAGTATTACAAATAAGTAGGAGGCATAAGAACCAATACTTGCTGACCCTAAGATATGGGATGTCAGAGATAGTTATAAACTATCTAGGAATATTGTTGAACATCATGATTTTCTTTCTAAAAGTTTGTGCTGTTATGTTGTATGTATACCATTATATGTCATAGACAAAATCTGAACTACGTATGAATGTTCAGGACTATAAAATAATATTATAATGAATGTATTAGTATATAAACGTGTAATAAAGCAGGTTAAAGGCAATTGAGTTACCTGTAAATGTTAATAGAAATTTAGGATATTGTGTTTAAGTTTGTTTGTATGGTAAATCAAAAATGGGGTGCATATCTTTGAAAATAAACTTTATATTTTGATATAAACATTGATAACCCCCATTTATATATATAAAATAACACATTATTTTCCATCAGTTAAACTTAAGTTGAAAGATCAACCAGAAGCATGTATGTGTTTTTAAAACTGTTTAAATGAAAAATTTCAAGAGACTGACACAAGCTGCCACAATATCGTTTCCGCGTCTTACTTAGGCAAGTAGCGGAGAAGATTCCAGCACCACGGAGACCACCACACCATTCGGACTGGGCTATCGGGTCGTCCGCGGCCCACACTGGAGGTGGGACAAACAGGACATCAGAGAAGGTTACGTCGGGACAGTCGTAGACATAGCCGGGACAGGGATGTCCAAGGCTCCCAAGGACTGCGTCACGGTCAAATGGGATTGCGGTTCAAAGAACACGTACCGGGCGGGGAGTGATGGACCTCATGATCTTCTCGTCTTCGACAACGCTCAAGATGGTAGGTGATTTGGGAAAACCATACAAGCCAATGGGAATTTAAAAAAAAAAATTAGTTAAAATTTATTTTTTTATTCAATTTATTAGAATACCTCTATGACCTATGAAACCAATTTATTTGTAACTCACGCAAATGATGTATCGCTTTTTATGGCTGAGTAGATTTTCTCCGCTTAAGTGATTCCGGTAAGTCTTCGGTGAAACTGTCTGAAGAATAATAACACAATTCTGTCTGATTGAATAAAGACTGCACGTAAATATTAACCCCTTTAAGCCGGAGATTAACACCCAAACAGAAACGTTACAGTAACTTTATGAACGGCCAGCTGTGCGTCTAAGGAGACCGAACTACCTCAAATGAATAAGAAAATAAACAACAACAAAAAAAAGAGAGAGAAAGAAGGAAACAGAGAAAGAAATTAAAAAAAAAGATAGAAAGAAAGAATGAGAGAAAGAATGAGAGAATTTTCTTTCTCTTAAAGTTAGGACCGAAAGATATTTTTTTTAAAAAGTTTGTACCCCCAGTGTGTTCCCCAGCGGTTACCGAATCTGAATGATCACTACTCAAGTCATCATTGTCACTAAAGGAGTTCATTGACGACTGATTTCTACGTTAGACCAAAAAAAAAATCAACTTTAGTCTTGTGCTTAAAATATTTTAATTGAAAAAATATTGTCTTAATTTAAATGTGCATTTATTAATCAGCTGAAAATAAATATTTATTATGTAATCAAAAACAATGTATTTATTTAAATCAATGAAAAATATTATTTTATGTTGTCATTTATAATGAACGCTTGAGAGCATTTACGATTTCAAAATTTTATGTCAAGGTACTAGACATAAATCTGTGACGTGCGATGAGTGCAGATCGGTCGGCATCCAAGGAATACGATGGAAATGCTGTGTGTGTGATGATTACGACCTGTGCTCGTCCTGCTATGGCGGTGATAGACACGACCTGACCCATCAGTTTTTGCGGATTGACAATCCCTGGTCGAAAAAGTAAATTTAACGTTTTGAATTATAATTGTTCAATTCATTCCCGTTGGAGAGAGTGTATTTATAGTTAGGTGAGAGCTAAAGGTTGAAACATATATTATTTAACGTCCCTGATGAAAATGTTACATATAGACTGAATTCGCTTCTGTCTATAGTCTGCATATTGAGAAAAATAATTTTGTGATATATCCTCTTTTTTAAAATTAAGTTCGACGTTTTACATAGTCGCCTGGGAATAGCGCTAAACGTTATTTCCAGCCGATAAAGGGTTTACTAAAGCTAGAATTTTTCCCCAGCCGACTGTGAACAACCACTCCGTTCTCTCATGCAATCTTTGACTTTAAAATCATAGTCTTGTAATTGTATGGGTAGATCGTATTTTAAAAAAAAAGCATAACATATTTAGTTCGAGTTTCTGTTTTCTCTCATATGAATGTTTGTTTCATCCTGTTTCTCAGATGGTATAAACTTCCCAATCGTCTTGAGAGTCAAAAAGTTCATGCCATGGGCATCTTCCCCGGGGCAACAGTCAGTCGAGGACAGGACTGGCGATACGATGACCAGGATGGTTAGTTTAGCGTTGCATTTCAAATAAAACAAAAATATGATTAAAAAAAAAAGATAAGAATATATTACAAGAAGCCTAAAATAGAAACATAAAAATGTATGACTTTACATTGATATGTCTTAGAGAATGCTGAAAAGAAATCCCAATAATAAAAAAAAATTGTGGTGATAAATCTTAATTTACCACTGTAATTATATTTTTTTATTTATATATTAGAACCTAAAAGATATTACCCGGAGTTACTCAGGTAATGATGGAAGAAATATTGCAATACTTTCTACCTGCTACTGCAACGTCTTAGCCTCTTAAAACCTATCCTTATGTATGAAACTGAATCGTGTTTGATGTATTATATCTTCAAAATTAAATTACGACTTTCCCAAGACTTTGAATTTTATATTAAGAAATAGTAAATAATAATTAGCTTATATATTTTTTTTAAAAAATATGTATTTAATTTTACGTTTCAGAATATTCCATATAATTCCAACATCCTACAATCCCTGTAAACTCCCATGAACTTCAGCGATAACACATTCTAGAATAATTGTAAAAACGTGTATGTCCTGAAATGAAGTCCAAATTTAAAAAAAAAACAACAACATTTACCAGTTTAAATATCTATAAAATTTAGGGATTTGATAAATTGGTATCTTCACTAAAATTTTACCCAACCCTTTGCCTCGCTTCTGAACTAGTTTTGAATAAAATAGTTGAGCACAACATAATTCTTATTTTATACTTGTCTTTTGTTGAAAAGTGTCTGAATCTAGCTTAATGTTATAAAAAGAATAAAATAACAATATTCTTTATTTTTAAAATTAAAATAAATAAAACATTTTCTAGGCTTGAATTTATTCATATTGAAAGGAACCATTTGCAACTTCATGTCAAAGGATTTGTTGTTATAAATAGGAGAAAACCAAGTGATATTTTGCACTGAACTTTAGTTGGACTTAACTTCACGCACTAATAAAAATGTGACTTGAGCAATATTTTGTATTTAATGTATATTTTTAGACAGTAACTTTATATTTTTCTCCTTTATAAAAATTATAAATTCGCCCTTTTTGGAGTGAGAAATATGTCAAAGATATTAAATGTTTAAGATACGAAGTTTAAATTTAACGAGGTCTGTTACAAAATTAGTTAACAAGTTTTGAAAAAAAAAAGCAATTATCTTTATTTTTTTTTAAAGAGGAGGAAAACGGCGATCATTTTTCCGGTAGTTAGGAAATGTATCGACTTAATCACTATGGATATTCAAATTAATAACTTTACCGGTGATGCATGTAATATATAAGATAAATACTATCAGCAATTATTGTTCAGAAAGTCGAAATGTCTGTCTCCTTATATGCAATACTTTTACATCCAGATAAAATACTTTAAAATATTCTTTCATTATCATTTTTATTCTTTTTAGTCTTTTCTATATTAATGATTATAAAAAAAAAGCTACATATAGATGTTATTTATTTTTAAAAAATTAAATTGATTTGATTTCCGAATAATTTTTCCTCACTATCTGTAACATTTACAAATAGACATATTATATGTTTACTCTTTTAAAAAGAACTAATCATAATGGCATTTGTTTATTCCAATATTTCGTATAACTATAATATTTCAAAATTAGGAGACTAGCTATAAACAACATTTTTTGGTAAATATTACAACAATTTTTATGTTTGTGATTAAAAAAAAAAAAAAAAAAAAAAAAAAAAAAAAGAAAAATTGAACAATAACTATAATATTTTAAAATTAGGAGACTAGATATAAACAACATTTTTTGGTAAAAATTACAAAAATTTTTATGTTTGTGATTAAAAAAAAAAAAAAAAATAAAAAGAAAAACAAGTCAAATTTAACAATGAAGAGAATTGTTAGAAATAGAAATCGTAGATAGCACCATTTTTCTCTGGACGGCGGTTAAGATTTTAATTATTTGGATAAGATGTTTCGAAATTTTTATGCAGCATTTTTTTTTTTTTTAATTTATATTTCACCAACGCGTGTAAGGTAACGGCAAAGAGGGAACCGTGGAGAGCATTGCTGACTGGGAACAGAAGACCGGCCGTAGCAAAGTGAACGTCAAGTGGGCCACAGGGGCCAGCAACGGCTACCGCTTGGGCCATGACGGTAAAGTTGACCTGAATTGTGTCAAGGCTACATCCGGCGGGTGCTACTACAGAAGCCATATGCCGTTATTCGGTGAGTCGAAAAGAGTAAAGTATAATGCTGGGTTGTACATCATGAGTCAAAAAATAAAGCCAGGCTTATCAAGTTTAAATGAATATGTATCAAACCAATATTTGTTTGATCACATATTATTAGAGGCAGATCCTTTCGTTTATGTTACGAAAAAGCTGTGCAAGTATTGGGTAAATCAAATACGCCATTTGCGCGTAGACATTCTTGCAGAAGTCATGTGACCGTAATTGATGCTCATTTTGATAATATGAAACGAATCAGGGAAATTATTTTGTGATAATATTTTGAAACTTTTGAGACATTTGTGCTATATAGAATGCTTAAGCAAATGACAAACATGAGACTTGTATTCATTGATGTAACACACACACATATATATATATATATATATATATATATAATATGTTACAAAAGGAAATGTTAAGATTTCATTTTATTCTTAACACTTAAAAATAAACGTGTGTTCGCTTCTTATCATATCAAGGTAAAATTGAGAAACCTATCAAAATAAGTCAATTCAAAGTCGGAGAGAAGGTCAAGTGCGGCCTTGACATTGAGGAGTTGAAGAAAAAGCAAGAAAAGCACGGAGGATTCCAGGAAACCATGGGGCCAGTTAGTCTTTTTAGCGCCAATTTCAATCTATTAACACCATATAAAATAAATGTCTACGACCTATTCTTAAAATATAGAAATTGTTTTGAACAAATCAAATTGCATAAAAAATTACACTTGTTTTTGTTTTTTTTAAATTTAACATTATATCTTTGATAGGCTCGCTTCAAAAGTTGTTTATATTTCTTATGAATGTTTGAAAATGCAGAAAAAAGTGGCAGACAGCAAAATTTAAATTAAGCTCAAAGCCTTATTAAAACTTCAGAAGCATGAATTATGAGAACACAATTTGTTTGTGTAATAATTATACGAGTCACGTAACTTTATTAACGCTAATAAATAGTGGCCCAATATATTTTTAGGACTGAAGAGAAATAGGCAGGAACATTAAAAAGGATGTTTATGCTAAACGTGTTCTTCGGCAGATAAGACAAGACAAGAAACCGCTTATGATAAGAAATCAAACACTTGTGTGTTAAAAATCCCCAATACAGCGCTATGATTAGAAAGAAAACACATCGCTCTGTGATAGAAACGGAAGTTAAGCTATTCAAAAACAAAAACCATGATCACTGTTTTTTTCAAAGATATATTATCATTTAATACCATTGTGTATATATATATATATATATAACGTATCAGTATGATAAATATTTTCAATTTTGTGTCCCAATTAGTTTTTAAATAAAATAGGAACAGTGGTCAGTGTTGCAAAGAACGGAGACATCGTTGTCCAGTACAAAGGCGAGGTCAAGATAACCTATGAACCTCAGGATTTAAGCAGTGTAAGCGTCTTATTATTATCATTAGCATAATTATTCTTAACGTCCTTTTAGGGAGACATTACCATTTTTATTTTTTTTAAATAAAAAAAAATGTCTATAGAACATATGCAAATGAGAACGCAACATTTAATTAGCCACATTAAGTTGATGATTTCATTTAAGCACATTGTTCGTGAAATAATAATTATCTATCATTTGATGTTAAAATAATGCAATGGAAGAAATTATTAATTGAAAACAACTTAATAATAATAATTAAAGTCGAATGTGAATAAAGCCTTTGGTACTAGATGTCTGGAACAAAATACCTCAAACTATTTGTGTAAACAAGTTAGTATAGCATGTTGCGTTAATGTCTTATGAAATATTTTGCAAAGGTCAAAATATTATTTCGTTTTGTTTTACACATTATTTTAGTTATATATTTTATTTGAAACTTTTATTAGGCTTGGTTGAATTCTCAAGAAGTTATAGCAACTCTACGTCATCACATGAGGGGGAAAACCAAATCAATAGAAGACATTGGGTCAGGGAATGAAGCATCGAGCATAGATACGGAGAGCGGATCTGATAATGGGGGATCTAGCCCAAAAGTGGAGAGCGAGACTCAGAATGGGGCATGTAGCCCAAAGAAGGAGGCGGGATCTGAGAATGGGACATCCAGCACATATACTGAGAACGCTTCGTCAATAGATAAGCCCCAGTGCCATATATGTACATCTGAAGAGGCATGCGTTGCCTTTGTGCCCTGCGGCCATCTAATCACGTGTCCGGAATGTGCTACTGACCTAGATACATGTCCTTTGTGTCGAGCAGATATTGAGAACTGGCTGCGAACTTTCATCCTTTAAGAGCGACAGCAACTTTGATTGAATGATTGAATGGATGGAGGAGATAAGAAAAAGTCGTTTAGAGATTAAACAATGCAATAATCTTCAAATTTTTACATTGTAATGGCTTATTTTAACGCATATATTTATTAAGATAGTTGATGAGACACACACAAAAATGTGTCTAAATAGAATAAAGCCATAGGAATATGTGTACACCAAATTTTCAATTAAAATAAATTGCTTCAATTAGCAATAAAGAAACATAGTTTTATATTTTATCTTTTTTTTAAAATAATTTTTTTTAAAGTTTTTAAAATTCTAAATTAAGTGTATCCCATATAAAATGACTTACTTAGTCAGGACTGCATTGTATCACATATGATACAACTTACTTGGTGAGGACTGGCTTACACAATTAGTTAACAAGATGATTAGCCAGGAAGGGAAGTTTTGCTCTCAGTCTCACCATCTCTCGTGCCTTCTCTCGGAGTCACTCAGTGTACACACATAAGGAAGGGTTCTTTTTGAATAACATGACCTGGTTACAGTCTAAACAAAACATGATGTGACCCCAGACAATGTTTGCGTGTGTCATAGTGTGTTATACTTTCTAGAAGTCATAGCAACTGGCTACCTTTATTTTCTTCATTGCTCATTTTAACTTCAAGAAAAAAAAAAAAGAAATTAAACTCTTCTCTGAAAAGAAACTGTCTAAAATATCAAAAAGAGTTTTAACAATTTATTTTCTTAAATTGTTTAAATTGTGTTTGCTTAATTCACATTATATTATATTATATGTATTAGACTATCATAAAATTGTCTACGTTTCGTAGTTATTTAATTATTTCAAATATTTGTGGATGAGTGTAGTTTTTTTTTTTTAGTACAAAAAATCTTCATTATACGACTTTTTTTAAACAAAAATACATTTTTGTGTGGTTGTTTGAAACTGATTTAATTTTGATGCTTATAATTTGTAATCAGTTTAATTTTTTTTTTATAAATTTGTTTCCACGAGACATGTTGTTGTGGAAGAAATAAACTTATTGGAATACAGCATGACTTTATTGTAAATTTATGAAGTTTATTTTTCCTTTTCTTTACTTCAATTGTTTTTAAAAATACCTATTTTGTTGTTTATGTTTATAATTGTTAAACCTCAATAAGCGAAAATTGGTTTTAAAAAGTCTGTGTCAGATGTATTTTTAGGGATGAGTTTAAAGAAAACTGTAAGTGTTGATTACACTAGATAGTCAACACAGAAAGCTGTCTTAGCATACACAGATGGGAACAGTCTGTGACGGTTAAACCGTTTTTAATTACCATTTACTGCTTTACCAAGTAAAATATATTTCGTAACCGAGATGATACATTACATTTAAAGTAGTCATTGAGTTACCAGAGGGAGTATATTAAATTATTTTAAACATTTTTATATTATTTCCTATATATTTACATTATTGTCTAATATTTTTTACATTATTCCCAATATAAAAATATTTTAGAGGACATATTTTGATGGTTTTTCAAAAGAAGTCATTTTTTTACTTGCTTTTTTCCTCTATTTTATAACATTGTTTTAATAAACGCCAGTAACCAAGAGGGAATAAGCAACGATCGCAGCGCGAACAACGTATATTACCTAGTTATATTTTTGTTTAATGTCTAGCAGACCTTCACTCGAAGCCTGCAAGGCTGTCAATGTAAAGTCATCTGGCAAACACAGTGACCTTGTGGAGGAGCAAACCTAGTTTAAGGCATGATGGCAAGAAAAGTTTCATCATAGATTAATACAGCTTGTTTTAAGTATCGATATTTTCAAAAGTCCCAATGTGTTTTGTATGAAAGGAAAAAAAATCGATTAAATCGAAGATTTCCCCGGAAAAGTGGAACCCGTAATGATTGGTAGGTTTGGGGAAAACCCCCGGCCTACCTTTCAATCAATAAAACACAAGTTAAGCTTAGGCCACGTCGATAATGTAGATACAGTACTGAACTGTGTTAGGCTGTCGTTGAACTTTGGCAATCAGCCTTTTGATTTCATTACGTACGCTCGAACCAGGCTGTGAATGAAAACATGCACGCCCCACGCTGTCCACACACCTGACTGCGTCTTTGGAGACGAGCGTAAGAGAGCAATGATGTGCTGGGGGTTGGAGCAACAGTGTCTCTATTAGGGATGGTATTAATGCAATTTTAATTCATTTAGGAATAAAACATTAAAATGTTCAGGAAATGACTACAGAAACAATTTTTAGATCATTATATAAAAAACCCAAACAATTCGCCTGATGATTAAACAATAACAAAACAATTAAATCAACAAAACTTGTCTGAATTTCAATGATGTTATCACTTTGATCCCATGATTATTATCTGCAGGGGAAATTGCCGACTTTTCTATTATTTTGAAAGCCTTGACAAGACAACGGGTATCGAACTATTGAAAGACAAAGAGTATCGAACTTTTGAAAAGACATGGAGTATCGAAATATCGCAGTCACGTTAGGACATCAAAATTATCCGTTCCGAGCCAAAGACGAATCCAGTATTCAGTAGTTGTCAATACACACCGCTTCTTGTTTTGAACCAACTGGTGCGTGCAACACCTTAAACAATAGGCAACTAAACTTGAGTCGGGGAAAACGGAATGGGGCAAGCAAACAAAAGTCCACCGACTCGTGGCCAGAATTGTTTGCAAGCACATTGTGAAATAGGACATTGACAAATAGGATGTTGACAAATTGGAATTTTAATACTTGGGTAATTGAAAATTAAGACATTGAAAAATAGCACATTGAAAATTAGAACATTGAAAATATGACATTAAAATTTAGGACATTAAAAATTAGGACTTAAAAATATAGGAAAAAAAATATAGGATATTGAAAATGAATATTAAAAATGGGACAATGAAAATTAGGACATTAAAATAGGGCATTAAGATAGAACATTAACATTTAGGACATACAAATAGGACATTTAAAAGTTGGACAATTAAAAGAGGGAGATACAAAAATAGGAAATTAAAGCTTAAAACATTAAAATTTGGAAATAAAAATACGATATTAAAAAATAGGACATTAAAAAAACATCACTTAAAATTAGGATATTTTACATAAGAAACTGTCGGAGGGCTTAAAGAAAAATATGTGGAAATTTGGGCTTCCCGGAATCAGAAAACATGGTACTGTGAATAAGCTTCTGCTAACCCATAAAGCGAAACATAAATGCTGACACCAACATTCCTGGGGAAAATGAAACAAGAAAAAAGTCTATTTATACGATTACCCATAGCCGATTCAGTCAATAATACATGCCATTTATAGGAGCGGCACGGCCTAAGTGTGTTGACAGTGCTACAAAGGTTGTTGGTGCGGTTTAAATGAAAGGACTTTGTTGCTGTCTACAAAATGGGGAACTTGTTAATCAAGATGAAACCTGGAATTCGCGTTGTCCGTGGACCCGACTGGACGTACGAAGACCAGGATGGAGGTGAAGGTCATGTTGGTACCGTCGTCGAAATCGGTGGGCAGAGCGGGTCTCAAACTCCGGAGAAGCACGTCACAGTTGTCTGGGACTCAGGAGCAAGGCATCAGTACAGAGCAGGACATGAGGAAGCCTACGACCTCCATGTCTACGACAGTGCTCCTTGTGGTTAGTACTGGTCATTATATTTTAGTGGGAGGGGGAGGAATTATTGCTTATAATGATTTTTATAAAAGTTGAGTGTTAACCAAATCAAACGCATTTGAAATGATTGCCATTTTCTTGTTATTGAATGAGGGATGGAGAAAAAACCAGACAAACAGGTTTTCCACTTAAAAATGTATTTTTAGAATATAATTGTTAAAGGTAAGTAGAGTGCACTTGATGAAAGTCGCACGATAAAACAAAAGAAATTCAGTGTCCTTAAGACTTGAAATTGTGTAAGAGATCAATATGATGTGTACTCTATGGCACAACATGCACAAAACACATATAGTGTATGGTTTGCATCCCTTATTTGGAAAAAAGGGACACAGCAAATATTCTTTTTGGGTGGAGCATATAAACACATACATTATGTGTTGTTTAGACTTACTGTTATATAAGAGATACACCCAGTGTGTTCTCTAGACAGGAACATGTAAAAAAACACATTCAGTGTGTCGCTAATATCCTTTTGTAAATAAGATCAGCAGATGTGTCGTTTAGGGTTGAACAATTGAAACACATAACCTCTGTGTTCTGTGTTCTTCAGACCAGTACGAGCACATAACACATTCAACACGTGTGAAAGGCTGTGCTTGCTTAACCGTTTAGATTTAACATCAAGTATTACCTGTATGCCGGTACAAACACCTAACATTTAATGTGTTCTGCAGGCGGGTGTCTAATACCATTCCAATCTAGTGTGTAGTTACGCCAGTATAGCTTCTGATATCGTCCGTGTCACTTACTAGCTAGAGGTGTATAGACATGCACTCGTGTTTATTCCTTATGACACAGGTGTGGTACACATCAAACCTTGTAGTGCTTGTCTTACTCCGTTCATATGTGGTCTGCGATGGACATGTTCACAGTGTCCACTCATCCATCTCTGCACTGGATGCTACATGAAGGACTTGCATGATACCTCGCATCCATTTGAAAGATTTGAAACCGACTCGCCAGGGGGGTCAGTGACGGAGTATCAATTATATTTTTCCTTTTTTTTTTTTTTTTTTTTTTTTTTTTTTTTTAACACCAAAATTCTTCTTATTCATATTAGCAACACATTATTCTGTTATTTTCTATATTTTTAAAAAAATATGTCATTAATTTTTGAAGTAAAATGAAAATAATTTCAGCCTCCAATTCAAACCAACAAATTCACATATAGAAACATAACCACAAGCAGAAAAGGTTAACAAAAACTATTGTCACTTTCTCCTCCAGAATCTCAGTACCAAGTCGAAGTGACAGCTGCGCTGACAAGATAGAAGCGAAAGGAATTTTCAACGGCGCCACTGTCACGAGGGGACCTGACTGGCAATGGGACAATCAAGATGGTGATTACACACGGCAACTTTTTGCGTGCCATTTCAGTTCCAAAAAGCGATTCTAATGCAAATGCAAAAACCACATAAATTGAGTGACTTGCAAAGTTACCTATTAGAAAGTGTTGGACATCTATAAAGATAATAGAAATAATGGGAAGAAAGAAACTATTTTACAAGGAATGATAAATACACTATATAGAATTTAATTATAATTTTTGCAAGGTCACTTCTGCCGAAATGTTTAGTTTTTTGTGTGTGTTTTTTTTTGGTGTTGATTTTTTGTATATGTCTTTAAAGCTTAAATAGATTGTTTTTACTTCTGCGAAATTTGGCAGTGTCTTGTCACAAATAATAACTCTCTAAGAATGGATGTATTGCTGTAATGCACTGAACAGCGTGCATATGTGTGTTCATTAGACGCGCAATATACAGTTCAGATTGTCAATGAAAATTGATAGTAATAGTTGCTTTCTGTACGGACATCGTTTCAAGTCAAATCTGACTCCTATTGCATTGCTCTACTGACAAGCATGTTTTGTCAAGTGATTTTAATAGATGGGACCGTACCGCATTCCACCGGTTGTTGTTCGGTGCGTTATTTAAAGTTGATGCAGAAATTGCCAATTCCATTATCTCTTCTCAAGAAACATAGTTATTGACCTAGTACGTCTGGCATCCATATACTTTTCGCTTTCAAGTGATAAAATTTCAATTCCTTTTTTTTTTTTAAATATTTGAAAAAAAAAAACTGCAGCGTGCGATCCAACATCATGCGCTAAAACATAATTGACAGTGTTTAAACAATTTAGGGGTATTGAAATTGTTCTTTGTTTTATTGTAATTTTTGTAGTCAAATGAAGAATAACACATCATCTGACGATGTAAGCAGTGAATCAGTTGTGTCTTTATTCTGTGTATTCACATTTAAACAGCTTTCTCAACAAATTTTTCTGTAGTTTTCGCTTAGTGATTTAAAAAAAAAAAATTAGTACTTTTCGTTTTAAATTTAATTAAAAACAATGTGAGTAAGTTAACAACACAGTTAGCTTTTATTAAAGGACAGCAGTCAAATCTAGGCGTCTTGGCTTCGTGCCTTTATCGGTCAAACAAAAATTTGTTTAAATTTTTTTTTTGTGAACCATTGCAGCCTAGCACACAATTAGTTATTATGATTTTCATTATAATTATTGTTATCAATGTATCGAAGGAGGCGAGGGCAGGACGGGCAAGGTAGTTACATCAGGAAGGTGGGTTAATGTTGAATGGGAGATGGGTGACAAGAACAAATACAGACTTGGAGACGACGGCAAAGTCGACCTCAAGTGCGTCGCTGCAACATCCGGTGGCGTCTATTACAAAGGCCACCTTCCCATTTTAGGTAGGTTTTTTTCACCACAAATAAAATTGTTAAAGCCTTGAGCTGATTAAAAAAAATGAATTTGTGATAGACATTAACTAAATTAAAAATTAAAAATATTTGGTAACATAAAAATTTACCTCAATCCTCACGCAGCCTATACTGTAATCGGCAGGATGATTTGAACAGAAACCTATTCTTATGGCAATGTTAAATATCTCAAAGTTTCGCGTGTGTGCTGCAATTATAATTTAAATTCAACATTAAAAACTCCCTAAAAAACAAAGTTTTTCGTATAAATAACTTATGTGCATTTTTATTTGCATTTATTTAATTGTACTTGCTTTATCGTTTATGTGATTGTAGCTACTGGCTTTTGGTACGGTAATGTTTTAAAAAAATAAATAAAACTTAGTGCTTTTAAAACCTAATAGACTAAAAGATATGTTTAAACCCAAATACATACGTTACAATTATAAAGCAGATAGCAATCTTGTTCTCTCACTTTCAATGGTAAAATGATGGTAAAGTGTTTTGCAAATCTTCCTTTAGGTAACAGGACCGAGGTTGATGGTTTGCCCGAAACGCATGAGGTAAATAATATATTTTCATTAAAAAAATAATTTTTAAGCCCTTTTTAAAAAAAAAAAATAATTCGATTCATTGACGGCTTAAGTTTGTTCTCTCAATAGGGAAGAATTTTTTAAATTATTTTTATGGCTTGAGATTGTTTTGTGCTGTAGGCAATAACAATAAATCCCGCCCCTATAAAACGAAAGATGATAAGTCAACTGTTTAGTACTAGTTATAAGAACTAACGTCTTTTAGTTTTCAAATATGCACGCGAATGATTTAAAAAAAAAAAATTACAAGTGGCCTATCGTTACCTTTATTTAAATTCTTAATTGTCATATCGTTGCAATAAGGAATCAAACATGTTTAGTAAAAACATTTTAAAAAAAAAACTTGCATGATTGTCATTCCTCTGCAGAGTACTTAAACTTAGGGATGCGTTGGAATAATCATGTAAATAATCATGTGAACAAAAGTGTCGGTTTGGGATTTGAAGAAGTGTTTAGAGAGTCCAGTGGCTCAAGAACGATCCTAGCTGCGCCACTGTCCACCTGGCATTAATGTTATTAAACTGTATAATAAAATATTTACGCTAACCTAAAGTTATAACATAAAAAATGCCTAAAGCCCCTTTCTGCGCCAGTGCAGTTGTAAATTTATTTCAGATGCCAAAGCCAAGTGAAGGTCCATTACGTTCTTGAAAAATTCATTTTTAAAAATTAAATTTATACGTTTTTTTTTTTTTAAAAAAGTGTTAAACGAATACAAATTACAGTTAAAATGATCAATGGGAGACGATCGTCTATTGAATGAATTGGCAGGAACCAACACCTGGTTAAAAAAATTAACTCTGAAATTCCTTTCTGATTAGAGAATTGTATCATCTGGAACTTAAAGAGTAAAATTTCGTTTTTTTTGTTTTTTTTCGTCGTGATCTTTGCTGTATTGTTTTTTAAAATTATTTGTAATAGTTTTGTTTTCACTGAAATGTAAACCAAACCCCCCCCCCCCCCCACCCTAAACCCTAAAATCTTTGAAAAATGTCCGCTCTCGAATGGTTTGACTAAGTAGTAGCGATTCATTTTAAAATCTGGGACGCAAACTTCTAAGGCTCCATTATATTTTAACTTTGAAAGTATAGTTGTTACTACAAAAAAAAAAAAAATTAGAAAATTTACTAAATATGTTTTAAAATATTTAAACAATCTTAAAGGTCAAGAGATCCCCCGTTCTTATAAACGCTTTTCCTTTATCCCCCCCCCCCTTTTTTTTTAAAGTGATAATTCGCCCCCCCCCCCCAATCCACCCTGGGGTGTCGCAACTTATGAAAATGGGAAACCCTTCCCGAGAAATGCTGTTTGAATGCAACAATTGTTTAATATAAAGAAGTTTTATTCAAATTTCGAATGACAGAAATATATGTTTATTTCTTTTAAATATTTTTATTATGACATGTGTGTGTGTTTGTCCCCTTTAAAATAATTAATTAATTTCCCCAGCTGTTATTGTTATGCTACTTTTAAACTGTTTAATTATACAGAAAATGTCAGATGCGCAGAGTTGAGTATTCAATTTCAACAGGATTCATGGGCTGACGCCACCAGCTCCGATTCTGATGACGACACCACAACCGACAGTGACCTGATGTTGGCCAGTGACACCGAAGATGATGACAGCGATGACGACGATGACGACGATGATGGTGACGAAGCATCAGAGGAGGATGCTGCGACCTCCACTGAGACGTATGACGTCACCGACGCCTGCCTCGGACTGCGCGTGGTGCGTGGTCCGGGCTGGAAGTGGAAGAACCAAGATGGCGGTGAAGGGCACGTCGGAACCGTGGTGGAAACTCCTGGCATGGGTCTGTTGGCGTCTTCTTGGAAACACGTTACCGTGCTTTGGGATTCGGGCCATCAAAGCGTGTGCAGAGTGGGACAGAGCGGGCAGTTTGATTTACTGGTTTTCGACAACGCTCAAATAAGTAAGTGAACGATGGAGAAAGGCCCCAAAAAATTGTCTAAATTATTATATTTACCGTTATTAGTAAATTTCAAAAGTATTTTTATTGTTATAACACCTCTGTCCAGCTCCTTAAAAAAAAAAATGACCAGACCTAAATATAGCCGTTGGTATCGTTTTGTATTAATTTATCTTCGCTTAATGAACGTTATCTTTATAAAAATATATTTATGATAAAAATATGCTAAATTTTTTGGTCGCATTATTTTTTGTCCATGAAATTAATGAAATATCATAGCTCTTAGAGTGCTCATTTTTTAAAACTGCTCTAATATGCTTTTACTACGCTATTTTTTATTAAATCGATTTTTTTAAAAAGAAATTAATGTATTTTGGTGATTCAAATCGATCTTATTCTTTTTCAAGGCATACATCTCAGTAAATGAAGAACAAAAAAAAAAAAAACAAACAAACAAAAAAACCCCCCCAAAAAACAACAAAACAACAACAACAATATAAATGATTTTTAAAAAAAAATGTCACCAGACGTAGAGCACGATGGTATTAAAAGAAAAAAAAAAAAAAAAAAAAACAAACAAACAAAAAAACCCCCCCAAAAAACAACAAAACAACAACAACAATATAAATGATTTTTAAAAAAAAATGTCACCAGACGTAGAGCACGATGGTATTAGATGTGATGGTTGCCAGCATAAACCCATCCAAGGCATACGCTGGAAGTGCACGGTGTGTGAAGACTTTGACCTATGCGCCAAGTGTTACGGGAGGGATGTCCACGACCTTGGTCACCGCTTCTGGAGATTTGAGAATCCTTCTGATAAAATGTTGGTTCACCTTTGACATACTGGTGATATTCAAAATAAAATTCCTAGCATATAAAATACAAGACTTCAATTTCATCCACTTTCAATAAGCAAAATTAAATAATAAATTATGCCAGAATATTTAGTTTTTATTTCATCAGTTGCGTATTATAGGTTTTGGGAAAGGTCGACATTTTCACCTTTAATTGTACAACAGTTTCAATGACAAGTTTATTCCATTTTTAAATAATACGATTTTTAAAATGTACTCTCAGTCGGTCTTAAAAGTTCCCTGGTGTTCATCTTTTCGCAATCTAATAACAAAAGTTAACAACAACAACAAATTCCAAGGAAAAAAAAAACAATTAAACAAAAACAAATATTGTCTTGGATGAAAACAAAAAGAAAATTGTTTTATCCTCATTACTTTTTACAATTTCTTATACGATTTATTTTAGCCCTTGCCGGGTACCAAAGCGTCTTTATAGTCAAAAGGTTCAAGCCATGGGCATAGCTGAGGGTGCCAAGGTGGTCAGGGGCCGTGACTGGGCATGGCAGGAACAAGACGGTAGGTGTTTTAGGAGAGTTGCCGCCTGTTGTAAGCGACCAAAAGTGGACAGGTGTCTCTAGACTGTCCACAACATGTTAGTCTTTGTTGATGTATTCGTCAATAGCATGCGAAGATGACCACGGCTGTATTCAACGGTGAGTACGCAGGTGGCTTGACATCCTACTTGTGCATGGAAAGCTTTCCCGCACGTAGCAAACACGGGTGTTTTGGGCTTAAAAGTCGTCGGGTAGCCATTAGAATTCATTAGACGGCAGGTTCTATTTTATTTTCGAAGAATCGTAATGTAAATATTAAATTGTCGATTCTATTGTTATTGTATAAAGTTATTTAAAGTTTAAGGTAGATGTATAGCTAGATATACATAACATGCTATTTGGTTTTATCAGGTGGTGATGGTAAAAAAGGCAGAGTGATAGACATAGGAGATTCCAAAGACGAATTGACAAAAGGTTTGATCAGAGTGGAGTGGACAAACGGTTTCATAAATAATTATCGTCTTGGCAAAGATGGAAAGTTGGATCTGAAGTGTATCAAGGCCACAGCTGCTGGATTTTACTACAGGGACCACTTGCCAGTATTAGGTGGGTTTCATGTGTCTGGAACAAACGCTGGCGTAGTAAGTGGGAGTGGAGGGGCTTTCTGAACAAACAGTGGCGTAGTCAGTGGGAGGGGCTTTCTTAACAAACAGTGGCGTAGTCAGTGGAAGGGGCTTTCTTAACAAACAGTGGCGTTGTCAGTGGGAGGGGCTTTCTGAACAAACAGTGACGTAATCAGTGCGAGGGGCTTTCTGAACAATGGTGTAGTAAGTGGGAGCAGAGGGGCTTTCATCATTGTTTGGTTAACATGATAAACTATTTATTAGACTTTTGTTTGATGTGTCTTAATTATGTTTCTTGCTTTTCGTAAGTAAATTCAAGGACCTAAACCCCTACCCCCTCTCCTATTTGGTGGTCACAAACTCCAGCTCTACCACTGATTATAAAACATTCATCCACCAGTCAACTCAGTAACACATCAGTTTAGAGCAAGGTAAACTTAACTTTGAAGAAAAGAAGAGTTCTTGTAGAAAACTTGCATCTTGCATATTCTATTTCTAGTAATTTTTTTTAAATCTCCAGCTGTATCTCTAATTAAACCAAGTGTTGACAAGACTTTTGTCTATGTTCTTGTGTTTTGGTCTTCCTGTACATTCCATTTTTCCGCAATTTTCGATTGTTCGATTTTGAACCGTCTTTTCTTTTTTTTTCCCACCCATTATTTAAAGTTGTCTAATTCTAGTTCATCAACAATACAGAGGTTTTGACCTCACAGAAATCTTTGTTTACAGCACCCACCAGAAAAATATGGCCACAAAATGACGACCACTTTCGATAACGTTCACATTTCTCGCAATTAACCTTTTATTTTTATACGATTTTTTGGTTTATTCCAGGAAATGGAATGGCTAAAAATGTATTTTAAAAAAGAGTTAAATGCTAAGTGAACCAAACTCAAAAAATTGAACAAAGATATTTGTTAAGCTAAAGCGATCTTAACCCCAATACGATGTAGGGATTTATGTAACAGATATAGAGAACAAATTGGTCGTTACAGGTAGATGTGACGTAAAGAAAAGTGCCTACAACATGGGAGACAAAGTTAAATGTAAATTTGACACGGAGACTTTTAAAGACACTCACGATGGCAGAAGCTCCGACACCGTTGCACAGGTGAGTCTGGGACAAACAGGTTATAACTGTCTTGGAAAGAAAAACAATTTAAATATATATTTGTGTTGAAATATATGTAAAAACTATGTATTTGTCCAATTATTTATTGATTGAATTTTTTTTAAACTCTAGCAAGCCTAAAGCAAGGCACTTATGTTTTGTTTTTTTTGTTTAAGTTCAGATTAAGGATTATAAATATGCTAATTCATGTGTTTGCAGTATGTCAAACATGTTGGGACGGTTTATGACATATGTTATGATGGACAAATCAAAGTTTGTTATGAAGATGGAAGCAAGTTTACCTACCACCCTGACACACTGATGAAGGTAATGATTGTACAGTTGTTGAAATTATATCAATAGCATGGCTTTAGTTTGAAGTGATCGGTGGCCGAATTGTCTAAATTGAGCAAATCTCAAGTTGATGACCTACAGTTCAATTCCAGCCAAAAAGCTCACTCAACCAAATACATCATCATCACCCGGGGTGGATGGGACCCGTTAACCTTGGATGGAAACCCATCTAAAAGAAGGAAACTCTAAATTCAAAACCCGGAGATAGAGTCCCGTAGGCGGATTACTTAGGCACAATAAAACTTTCCGACAACTCCTGCGACGCCAAGCTGTATTATCCACATGTTGTTGCCTTTGGTTATGCAGCGGCGTGGAGAGAGGCGATTTGCTGTTGGAAACCAGCTGATAATCCTAGAGGGAGAATCCCAGGTTTTGTGGATTTCGTCCTGCGAAATCTTCACCATCGTCATATTGTGACGAACGGATGCCAGCAAAAGTTTTAAGTAAATACACTACATCAGTGCCGCTGTTCGAAATTTCGCTTCTATGACCACATGTTACAAGAAACTAATGAATATATACAAATTTTAAATACATTTTTAAAGAAACAATTGTTTGAAAAATGACATTTTGAGATTTTAAAATACATAACACAAATTATCACATACACAATCACATGGCAAAATCACACACAATAACACACAAAATCACATACAACTCCACACAAGCAAATATACAATCCTACACATACAACCACACCCACAATCATAAACACACAATCACTCAGAATCACAAACACACAATCACAAGCAGCCAATCCCAAAACACAAAATCACACATCAAATAACACGCTCAATCATAAAAACACAATCACCTTAAAAAAATCAGACCACACAATCACGTTGGAGAGGAGATAGAAGGGAGAGGGAGAGCTATATTTAGAAACAATGTTTTGTATGCTTGAGATACTTGAACATTCATAACATTGTTTTTTTTTTTTCCAATTTCATCAACCCAGTTGTGGCTAAACAGCTCAGACGTCACAGCCTTGCTGCACGAGAGACGGGCCCAGAGGTGTAATGACGGCACATCAGTTGATCCGCCACTAGCCGAGTCATCAGACTATAATGAACCCGTCATGGGCGAAAGAACAATGTGCGCAGTCTGTGCCATGAAAGAATCCCAGGCTGCATTCGTACCCTGCGGGCACTTGATATGTTGTCCAGATTGTGCAGTGGTGCAAAGGAACTGTCCAATCTGTGCAGCTGAAATTGAGCAGTTGCTGCTTACTTTTATATCTTAGCAACGTATTTACCCCACCCTACCCCCCACGTGCCCATAAATATATATTCTTTCGTAACATATGATTAAATTGAAATGCTATGTGGAGTTTGTTAATGTATTCAAATAGCTGTGAAGGAAAATGTTTGCTAATATAGAAACATAAGTCGCATATTCATAATGAATAAGAAGAACTGTTTGGATTAGTCTGCAACTTAATCAACCTAAAGCCGATTAAGCATGACAGAAATGTTGACCCCTCTTTTACAAATGTGTTTCAAAGGAGTTTTTTGTTTCCTATTTGGACGGGTTTCAGTCCGTCCTGGTCGGCTGTCTAAACAACTGATTTCACTGTTTCAAACAATGCTATTTTGTAGGTGAGTTGCTGTAGGTCAGGCAACTCACTAATCCCGTGGAACGATGCTTGAATTTCAGATTCCAACCTATAACTGAACAATCTAAGAGTATCGTGTGACGTCCGCAAAGTTGTTTTTAGAAGAGTAGAATATAGACAAATAGATTAATTCTTTCGAAGAGAAATTTGCAAAAAATACACTATACTTGAAAAGTCTTGAATAAAAGAAATGGTTAAGTTGACAGATAATGTGGACTAAAAAAATGTCTGTGGTAAACACATCTTGTGGTAAATTGTGATATTTTTTTTCTGCAGGAGCAGGTTGTGCTAATCAAAGTTTCGAAATAAACGTAGTCGAAAATGGCCTCATTAAGAACTTACTGAGGATGACTTGTGTTTTAAGGAAAAATTTTCGGAAGGCTGATTGACCGACTTCCCGTGGCAGAAAGGTGGCGAAAAGATTCGTAGCCGATGAAAAGAAATTTCTTTCAAACTCGCAGCCCCAACCCTAATTGTCTTTTTTTCCGGATTTTACAGGGGGAGATGGATGATATACGATTTGCTCAATGCATGCGTGTTTTGGTGTGGAACATAACTGTGTAGCTGTTGCCATTTGATTTTTATTAGTGACGTAACTAGACGCTTTATTTAGTTGTATTTTTTTTTAATTAAAAAAAGTTTTTTTTTTTATTGAAAGCAATATCACACTTTCATTTGTAAATTGCCCAATTGAGTTTTTTTATTGAAATAAATTTTGCACGAGAGCATGGATGGCATGCTTAACTATGAAAAGGTTGCAACCATTCATATTTAAAAAGGTTTTAAAAAATATATATAGAAATTCATTTTGAATTTTTAGGCGCTTTGAAATCATAAAGGATTATTACATTTTCAAAGACAGAGGTAACACTGAGCAGTGTATTTCCTTTCTACTATACCCATGCAATGTAATAAATATATTGTTGAATAACATTGGATTGAACAAACATGATTAGATTACAGGTAATCTCTAAAGTTGTAATTGAATTCTAAATTCTGGTTGGGAAAAAAAGAAATTCCCTTAAATTGTTTGAAATCAAAATACATTTATTTCTTACGTTGATGGTTTCCTTAATAAAAATAAACATTTATACTTGTAAATTTTTTTTTTTTAACTCTGTAAATATTGCTGATCTTTAAAAAATGTATTTTATTTTTCACGTGCCTACTAAAAATAGAACGTTATTGTTGTTTTAAATGATTCTTATCCAACTCTGGGGAATGGAATATTGGGATAGAAGTTGTGATTTTAAGCATTGACACAATTGTTTCACAAAATCCAAATTGAATATCATGTGAAAATAACAATGGATTTACAAAAGAATTTAAGACATAACTCAAACAACATTTAAAAAAAAAATTGCAGCCAAATTTTAATATTCTGACGCTTAAATTATACATGTTAGACTTGTGGAAACCACAATTAGTGGATGGAAAGATGTGTTGGCGTATAGGTACACATAAAAGTTCGGCTAACTACATAAGAACGAAATCTCAATTTTTTAAATTCATTAATATAAATGTAAATGCACCTATTCCAGGCAGCAATAGAAATGGCAGGCCACTTGTGTACTCACCCATGCTCTTGATTCCCAACTGATGTAGTTTTATTCCATGACACCCAATTCATCTAAGCCCAGGTCTTTCTTTACGCCGTTGAAATTAGAGTGATAAAAATTATTACACAAATACCATGCTAATATAAAAGCTGTGTCAGCCAACTGTATAAGAATGTTTAACCTAGCTTTTGACATAAATCAGGGATGAAATATTTTTTTGCCTTTCAGACGCAATTATGAACTAAATCCCCTCATAATTTCACCATCTTGTATAAATTGTGTGTATTGGGGGATTACATTTGAATGTATTTCTTTTTTTAAAAAAACAACATTCATACATATTTTATGAAATTGTTAAAACAAGATACATTAATAATTATCCATTGGTTTTTTCAAACGAAATAAACGCAGTCCTACATATATTATCCTTTCATATTTAATAAATTAATAAATACTTGAGATTGCAGCATATTTTTCCAGGAAAACGAACCAAATTTTGTGCTTCAAGAAATCGGTTCCCTGAAAATCTCAAAATAATTTTGTTCGTATACATAGACGTTAAACGTCTAGCATTTGTGTATAAATCTTTAAACATATTGAGCAATGCAAACGATAGGTATGTATTTTCGTACAGTTCAGTTAGAGAAAATAAGGATATTTAATGAAAGATGATATTTTCTAAAACATCAACCATAAACGATTCCTAAATAGTAAACATGAATGACGTAACGAGTAGACGATCATCGCATTTTTAAAATGTAATTTTTTTCTTTTGGTATCGAAATAGAGTTGCGTCCAATGAAATTTTAAAGGTTTATACTTTAAAAAAGAATATATTAATTTTTTTTTTTAAAATAAGGATGGTTCTTAATCGATCTTAACAAACTAGATTTCAGGTTTTTGGTTCTAAAACAAAAAAAAAAAACTGGTTCTTAAACCAAAAAACTGGTTTAAAAACCAAAAACTGGTTGATAATTTTCACAAACCGGTTTTTGAATCTGTTAAAAATTATGACATTATCAAATCCTTTTATTTTTTTTAAATGAAAAGGGTATATGATTCATAACTGGTAGGCTTCTCGCTAATGCTTCAAATATCTGACCATTACACTATCTGAGTCGATATCAGCTGACCGATTTAAAAAAAAAAAAGGGTTGCGGCTGGATTATTTTATGAGTCTCACATAATTGTGCACCCCCATCCCTCAATTAACGAAAAGTACAATGTAAAGAAAAATACATAAAGAGACAAAGAGACCAAGGGACGGGATGGCTTTCCGTAATTTTTTATGTTGCCAAGGCCCCATGGCACGCTCCTTGCGTGTGAAATTATCAATACACTTTTTGTAAAAAAGGACCACACAAGATAGTACAAAAAAAATGTACGTCCTGCTTTAGAAGTTAGTGCTGTCTTTTCATTTCTTTACATTCAAATAAATAGCGATCAATAGAACATATAAGCTTGTAACGTTGTGAGGTGGATTAGATTATGATTTTCCAATGAAGCGTTTCAAACATGCAAACATTTCGTGAAATCCTGTTCCGATTTTCCTTAAAAAAATTATCGGGTTTGGGGTGGGGGGGGGGGGCGATCATTAATTGCAAGATTTTCTCAGAAATCGGAATGAATCATTGCAACGTATGTTATAAAAAAGCTTACCATGCAATTCAATTGTGATCGATTGGTATTGATTATTTCTTCGACATTGGAGCCAAATTCGATAGGCCATAAAATATAATTATATACAGTACTTTAGCTCGTTAAAAGTGTAGACGTATTACTTCTGTGGGGTTGGGAGGACACGAAAATGTCCATATATTTTCAAGCCTGAAGAATTCACGTTGTGAATTTATCTTTTCAGAAACTTATTGGATAGTGTGTTAATGTAATGGCAATGTACACTTAGATCAGGAAATATAACATGGAACCAGGGCTACGTGTCGTGCGTGGACTTGACTGGAAATACGGCGACCAGGATGGTGGTGAAGGTCATGTCGGTACTGTGGTAGAAATCGGCGGGCAGAGTGGATCTGCAACGCCAGAGAAGTGTGTGGCTGTGACCTGGGACTCAGGGGCCAGGAATGTATACAGGGCAGGTCGGGGGGATGATTATGATCTGCACGCATTCGACAATGGTCAATGTGGTGAGTTCTTAATGGTCAATGTGGTGAGTTCTTAATGTTCAATGTGGTGAGTTCTTAATGGTCAATGTGGTGAGTTCTTAATGGTCAATGTGGTGAGTTCTTAATGGTCATTGTGGTGAGTTTTTGTGAAGCTGTGTAAAAGTTTGTGTTTAAAAAAATAATCTAGTACCCATGGCCGATAATCTATTTATTGTAATGATTTCCCACTGTATAGATTCAAAATCTTAGATATAAATATATTTAAACGTATGACTTTGTACGTACATAAATGTATGAATGAGTCCAACAGACAGTAGGTGCGCGACACAAAGCCTCTTGCAACTATAATAACATTACGAAAGGTCAAATTTAAACTAAAAAAAACATGGCTCTTCTGCATGAAGTGATGCCGTGTCTGTCATTCCATGATTCAAATTGTAAACCCATTGATGAAGTATTCAATACCCCCCCCCCGCCCCCCCAAAAAAAATCGTCAGGCTAAAACGGAAGGATTCATAGATATAAATAGTCTAATTTTTCATATGTATCAATCACATCAATTAATTTATTGGAATAACTCATTGAAAATTATGAGGAAAAAAAAAATTATGGTACAATTTATATTATGAATTACGTTGGGTCTCGTCTTTTATTTGGACAAACGCTTTTCAAATCTTTGATTCAAAAAAAAAAAAACTAATACAAGGTTTACAGCAAAAATATTCAGATAATTTTTTACGACCACATCTCATTCTCTAAGCTGATCAACATACCTGGATCTGTGAAGTCTAATGATGAAGATGGTGACGTCGTGGTGTTGTACCCCAACGGAAGGCAGTTTACCTATAACCCTGACGCCCTGACTAAGGTATTTACCCCCAAAAAAACCACTTTATCTACAGTGAAAAAATAAATTTAAAGTTGATTTTTATATTTTAAATCAATCTAAAATTTTTTTTTTTTTTAAATTTTAATTCGCAATTACCGGCATGTCTATTCGGAAAATGATGCCCAACACTTCGATTAGTATGTGTTATTATATATTTATTTATCTTCTTTTTGGCTATCATAACAATATTTACTTATTTATTTATATATACGAATGGATGTTTATATGATACTTGATATTAAAATGAAATATATGAAAAGTGTAAATGAATGAAATACAAATGTTCAGTCATAACTGTAGTCCACGTTTTGGTTTCTGAGATCATAATGCATTCATGAATTGATAGTACAGGGCACATAGTTCAATGAAAAGGTTATTAGCAACACTAACTAATGCTTACCAAACGCTTTGCAAATTTATTTCGTTATTTTTTTTTTAATATCATAAAACAATTATTTCTTTTATTATTAAAAAATGCATTCTTTTTTTCTTTTTGCACAAACTGTGCATTTAAATATTTTATTTCAAATTAAATCTTTTCAAAATACCCCCCCCCCTTTTTTTTTCAAAACTAAGCATGTTTTAATATAAATTGTTGCATTTCTTAATTGTAAGTTAAAATGAAAACGATTTTTTTTTTGTGGCAAGACCTATCGTCAGAATTAAACCTTACAAAGAAATTATGAAAATAAAACTAAGAAAAATATGCGATTACCGGATACTTACCGGTACTTATCAGGAAACCTACTTAATTAAAAAAAGGAATATTAACAAATTTTATATAAATGTATTTAAATTTCTCATTTATCTTTGCAGGAATAAAACCCAGGCTCCAAATATCTTTCTATCTTTATGTTTAGTTTAAATATAATATTCAATTAAGTTTTTTGTTACACTTGAATTTTTTCCTTATGAACGTCTTAAACAAATCATCCTATAATTTTATTGCTGTCATTTTTAATTTTTTTTTTTTTTTTTTTTTTGCGTGTGTTTTATTTTTTCTGGTCCTACGTTTTTTTGGGTTTTTTTTTGGGTATATAAAAGTTGTTTGTAGTGTTTAGATTTTTTTTTTTTGTTGTCTTTTTTATTTTTTTTTTTTTTTTTTTTTTGCGTGTGATTCATTATTTCTGGTCCTACGTTTTTCTGGGTTTTTTTTTGGGTACATAAAAGTTGTTTGTAGTGTTTAGATTTTAAAAGTAATTCTTCGTAGCAGCAGCGGTTATGTTTGACAAAATAATTTTACTGGCTGGGTGATTAGGATGATAATTGAGATATTCTAAAAGAAATCATCAGCAAGAAATGTTGCCTGATTTTGATCTTACCACTAAAATGCAAATATAAATATCTATATTATTTTTAACAGAAATAGGAGATAAACATCATTAATATAAATGTATCATTTTTAATTTAAATATAAAAAGTTTGGAGATATAATTTTGTATTGTAGCATTGCACAATTTTTTTAAAAAATATATTAAAACTCATCAGTCAATGGGCATAGCCTGACGAACTCAATGATGTATTTTATATTATCATACAATTAACAAAAGATACAGTTTCAATCAATTAACCTTCAAAATTCTTTGTCAAATAATTTTATTTCTGATTTATATATATATATATATATATATATATATATATATATATCTTCTTCTTCTTCTTCTATATCTTAAGGGCCCACGATCAATTTATTGATCATTTTGGCTCCTATGCATGTAGATGGGATTTGCAATGTTTCTGTTACTGGTGGTGATGTTACTGGTGATTAAATAAAGATACACTTAAAATATCTAGTTTAATATATATATATATATATATATATTAAACTAGATATTTTAAGTGTATCTTTATTTAAGTAATTTGGTTTAATACATACCTTGGTTTTGCTGAATAAGTTAAGATATTATATTTGAACATTATTTAAAAAAAGGTCAGACAATACAGTGGACTCAACATGTAAATTTCAACGTTATCGAATTGTGTTTAACTAATAAATTAATAAATTGGAAGAGACTCAAAATTGTTGTTAAAAAGACTGGCTTTAATTTTAAAAGTGTAATGTAAATCAATGTACTGCTAGCTTTCCTTTATTCATTATTTATTTATTTATTTATTTAGGCATTTTTATATAGCGCTTATCATAAAGCTCTAAGCGCTTTACAATTATTAAAACATGTAAACTAAGTAAATACACATGAGACACTAGGATAGTAACTACTATTCTATAGAAACAATGAAAATGGCTATAAAACGAGGACACTTTGACACTTCAGGATCAACCCGAAACAGAAAATGAGGTAGGGCAAGGAGGGTGCATCACAGGTCATAGGCGGACCTAAACAGATGAGTTTTAAGGGACTTTTTGAAAATGGACGAGGTTTCACTATGACGTATATGGAAGGGGAGCTGGTTCCAGAACGTGGGCCCATGGAAGCAGAAGGAGCTTTATGAAAATTTATTTTTGTATCAATATATATCACGTTGGTCCAAAATTGTATAGTTTAAAAATAGAATGTTCAGAAACTCATAATTTGTTCCTCTACACGATAAAATAATCCTCTCAAAAGTTTTCAATTACAATGAATCATACTTAAGGGTTGCTCAAGTGCGTTATTTTTTTTGTCATTATTGTCTACATGCCTTTATAGGAAAACAAGTGAAAAAATTGTCATCAGTAAAATAAAATTTTGTTTTGGTGCACAATATGTGCAGAAAGAATACACGCATCTTCGGCGCCACTGGCAGTGAGTGCACTGGCATTGAGTGCACTGGCATTGAGTGCACTGGCATTGAGTGCACTGGCATTGAGTGCACTGGCATTGAGTGCACTGGCATTTCAATGGGATGGAAATATGTTTTTGAAGTTACTGGGAATAGAAAGTGTGATAGACTACTGGTCATTGTTTCAGGTTTGAGAATAAATCAACTTCTTCATGTTCCCAAGCTGCAATGCAATACTGAGGAGAGTCCCACACATCTGCTTTGTACATTGGTTGGAAGAGTAAGAGATCAAAGATAGTAGTTCAAGAAATTATGTGCGGAGAAATATATTTTAAAAGATGATAAGCAGAAGTCAATTAAATTTTCCCGACATTCAATTTAAATTCTTTGTCTTAATAAAGGCCCTGTATTATAAGCATTCTCGTGAAATGTTTCTACTATTTTCAATATTAAATTTGGTTAGAAAAGTGGGCTAAGATTTTTAAGAAGTAAACTTAACTTATTTATCCGAAGAACATATGCCCTAAATAGTTCACAGTTGTAAACGATCATTGACAAGGTTTTAACACGGGGGCCTCAAAGTCATTTTTTTTTTTTTTTTTTTCCAAAATAGAAGAACTACAGTGACAATTGTTTATAAATTAGCATCAAGAAGGCCCTGGCACATCGTAATGCTCTTGGGTCCCATTATTTTTTTCTAATGGTGATCAGATTTTTTTATGGGGGCCTCAAAGTTTTTTTTTTTTTTTTTTTTTTCCAAAATAGAAGAACTACAGTGACAATTGTTTATAAATTAGCATCAAGAAGGCCCTGGCACATCGTAATGCTCTAGGGTCCCATTATTTTTTTCTAATGGTGATCAGATTTTTTTAAACATCGATATAGACTAAATCAATTTTACAAATAGAGATTTTGGGACCCTTGTGCAGCGTCCAGGCGACCCTTGCGTTAAGACGGCATTGCACAGATGGAATGTATTGTAAATTTTCCAGGAAAACAAACACGCAAGCAATCGTATCTTCGGGAATTACAGCACTAACCTTTTGGTTGTAAATCAGAAAAAGCCAAAGATTTAATGTTTGTGAGATACATTTCAGTTGTCAGGTTTTTTTTTAACGAGAAGCAGGTTGGCATGATCATTCTAGAGTAATTAAATGACTTTCACAAGTGGTACAGTGAAGTGAACCTATTTCTTTTTTTAACTCTTAAAAATAATTTTAATTGTAAGGGAGACACGCACAAATTATGAGCATCCCGAGAAACAGCGCATATTGTCGTAATTGTGTCAAACCATTCATGAGCCTTCCTTAAGCTGGCGTGTACTAAAAGACAACATCTTAAAATTTAGCATAGGGACTGCTAGATAATTAGCATATATCTATCTTGGAAGAGGCAATGGTGGAAAGCAGTCCCAAAGTTTTTGTATGTAACATTTTGCAGCTTAGAATTTATAATAAGGAAATAACACACACAAAACCGTTATCTTTGTTATCTTTGTTTTGAACGAATAAAGGACCATACACTGTTCACACAGCTCAGTAGTTTTCCACTTATAGGAGTAGGCCGACCTGGGGCTAGGCAAGATTTAACTGCCACCTAGCCCTTTACACCATTTTCACAAAGTACCAAAAAAAAAAAAAAACCAGAATCAGAAGGCCAAAAAATGACGCCCCTCTCTCCTTATAAAGAAAAAAAGTTCCACCTCGGGGGGGGGGGCACCCTCCGCAGCCTCCTATCTAAGCAAACGGAGTGTTGAGAGTTGAGAGTTGAGAGTTGAGAGTTGAGAGTTGAGAGTTGAGAGTTGAGAGTTGAGAGTTGAGAGACATTTGTCTAGGAGGTTCATCATCATCTCAATCATTAGCAATGGTTTGAAGAAGACGAAGCATGCACGTGAAATTGTATTATTTTTTAAATGAAATTCGTGGTCCCCCAGAGATTAAATCCTGCTATTATTGGAGACGTTGAGCAGTTTCTATAGCCGCAGACAAGAAAATCCAATAGGTTCAAAAAAATGTTGTGCGGGTTAGATTTTCTGATTTCCGCAATAGAGCGTATATTGGACGCACACACATTTCTAGAAAATTTCATATTTCATTTATACAGGGGGGGGGGCTAACTTTTAAGAAAATATATGGTTCAGACCTGCGTGCGATCTGGATGGTGCACGGGTGGGAGTTGAATCCCCCAGCACGGTAACTGACCAACTGACCAAAGGTCCTAGCGTGTCAGATTGACCCGGGACGACCGTAACGATGCTGGTTTATGACCATTTGGACTGTGGGAAAATTTAAGTCCCTGAGGTGTAGGAATAAGATTAAAGCCCTGGGAAGAAATCTCTAAGGACACGTGACTTATAAAAGGAACAGTTAGACCGGACTAGAGGTGAAATCAACCAGACAGGAAAGCGAACAATCTGGGAGAGCTCTGAGAGCAAAGGACCAGTCGTGCGGACACAGTGGCCAGAGAAACGAAACGAGGGCAGACAGAGTTGAGTGAGAGAGGGAAAGAAGGTGAATTTGACATAGAAGACAGATAAAATTGTCAAAGACCATAACCATCGCCCGATTTGTCTGATTGGTGAAATACGAGTGACAGTTGGAGCTGGTGTTAACTTCCAAACAACGAGATGCAGATTGAAGGTTTAACAGAGACGCACCAAGGTTCCCTACAATATGTAGACAACAAACAACTCTATTAAGAAACGTTATCTGAAACGCCTATCATCGGTATTTCCCAGTGTTATTTAAGATAGACACTGCCGACGTCTTTACCTGTAGATCTTCAGTTCATTTGTTACTACACATTAGCTCTTACAATTGTACACACACACAATTACTCTTTGACCCGAAGGCGTATGCACTGGATGACAATATTTATAAATTATTGGAAATCGGCGTTCTGAAGCATTACGGCTCGCAAATAGCTGTGTGATCGTGTGTCCATGTGTGTCACTGTGCATATAGATTCGTTCACGCATCACATAAGGAAAGCATAACATGGAACCTGGGCTCCGAGTTGTCCGTGGACCTGACTGGAGTTACGGCGACCAGGACGGCGGCGAAGGTCATGTCGGTACTGTGGTAGAAATCGGCGGGCAGCGTGGATCCGGACCTCCAGAGAAGTGTGTGGCTGTGACCTGGGACTCAGGGGTCAGGAAAATCTACAGGGCAGGTCACCAGAACGCTTATGATCTGTTAGCATTTGATAATGGCCAATGTGGTGAGCTATATATTTTTTTAAAGGGGGCGTCAAATTAATTACGTCTACAAAATAGCGGGAGTCGGTTTGGGAAATGTTTGACAGCTGTGGACAAGGGTGAGGGAATGGGGTTTAGATGAGTTGACGTCAACAATCATGGAGATAGAGAGAGCTAATGGCAATTATTGCTAACACCGATAATGCTTTTTTGGTTATAGTGCTGAAGGATTATATAACGATGATGTTGACGTGTCTGGTATATCGGCTCCGCATGAGGAAAGAGATAAATCACCTACCATGGACTGTGTCATTCAGGGGCGATATTTCAGGTTATTTCAAGGGGGGAAAGGGGGGGGGCAAAACCAAAATTGGTCGGCTTGTTAAGTTGTTAATTACTGGAGGCGCAACAGTATATAGCCATTTAAAAAATGCCTGCAAATTAGTGGGGGTGGGGGTGGAGGGGTAAAAGCCCCTCTGCCCTACGAAAATGATGACCCTGATGCCCAAAAATTACGATAGAGCTAACCTAGCTACTCCTTTGGAAGATGCTAGCAGCTAGAAACTGTGCTATAATTGTCAGATTTACTGACGATAATCCTATTTATACCACAAGCAATGATAACTAGTCTTTAACAAACTTTTAATTGATTCTGTATTATAAAATTCAAGTGTTAAAACATTTTAACCTGTTGATTAACCAGCTAAAGATGCAATAATTTTTTTTTACTACAATTTGTGTCTTTAACGAAATAGATCAGCACAAAGTAAACTGTATATTTAAGTATAATATAATTTCCTTTTTTTTTTGCGGGGGGGGGGGGGGGTAAAATGTTGTCATAATTAAATAGGGGAGTCATTGAAAGTTTGACAGCTGTAGACAATGGGGTCAAAGTTGCTTTAAAAACTTGATTACGTCATTAATGATCGAACCCCAAAGAAGACACCACTGGAAGTTCCCATCCCCCTACAAATACAGAGTTGAAAAAAAGGATTTCAAAATTTCAAACTGATCTTTTTGTCATTTCGCTATGTTGGCATTTATGTAAAGAATTATTTTCTTTAAAACTTTATTTGATATATCTTAACAAGAAATTTGACTTATTTTGTGTGTACTTACGTATCACACTTTTTTTTTACAACTTTTCAACTTTTCAAATCAAATTAATGCAATATTTGAACTGGCTCATGTAACATAAATGGTTGAAGGTGTTCAGTTACCTTTTTATAAGGTGTGTTCCACCCTTCAACCAACTGCGATGGCTGCCAGGAACGAGGGATCGAGGGCTTCCGCTGGAAGTGCTCGGTGTGCGATGATTTCGACCTGTGCACGTCTTGCTACATGTCGGACAAGCATAAAACCGCCCATTCTTTCATCAGACACGACACACGCTCGTCCGATGGGTAAGACGAAGCTGCAGAGCAGATTCTGAACTTTAACCTTTTTAGAAGTGATGTTCATTAGATCCTTTTATTTTTTTAATTAACTGAACGAAGTGTTAAAACAGAACAAGTGGTTGATAATATTTTATTATAAGATGCGTATTACTATCGCTTAACTAAAAATGTTATGTTTTGTTAACTTTTGTTTTACTAAAATCGATAATGGTCACGTGCTCCTAAATTGAGACAGGGGGTCTCAACAGTTTAAGTGTGATGCAGCAAAGATTCTGTTAAACAAATTGACAATTGGATTTTTTTTTATATATCGTTCAATTTAATGCTCAGGATAGACATATGAACTCTAAATTATTTTTTTAAACCATTTCCAATTCGTAGACAATATAAAAAAAAGTTATTTTTAAGACCATACCTATTATTGGTATCATGGTAAATTGAAAATAAAAATGTAATTAAAACATTAAATTTAGTGAACGAATAACCGAAATTTTAAATATAAGACATGGGATGGTTTCTTCAATTAATTGTTTAAAACTTAACATCATTTTCTGCGCAAATATTTCATTAAACATGTGCAGTTTAATTATTCATTAGCAATGCATGGCAATAATCGGACAGATGGCAATATTGGAAGGTACATATAGACGAACTAAACACCTTTTACGTCATACGCTGGCTATTTCCAGTTAGCACATAATTGCTACACTAGTAAGTACACCATTTAAGACGATCTCACATACGTGATTGCAGTGTAGGTGTTCCCGCGAGAAGTAACTGTAAGAACGAGAAACGTTCAGCGAAAGGGATTTTCAAAGACGCCACTGTTGCCCGAGGACCGGACTGGAGGTGGGATAATCAAGATGGTATGTTTATTTCTTCTAAAGGAAAACTAATAATAATTGTAAAAACATGAATCTATTACCAACAAGTAAACAATCCTAAAAATCTATTAAAATGCTCACTTTAAGGAATAAAATGTAAAAAAAAACAACAAAAAAAGCAAATGAGCAAAATTAATTTTACAAACCGTTCGAATTGAAAAGGTTATATATAGATATATGTAGTTTTATATTGTTTCGTCTGTTCTTAAATGTGGTAAATTTTAGATTGTTTTTATTTCTCTTTTTAATATGGTTGACTTTGTACCGCGCTTCGAGCTCTTGGGGATTCTTTTATGGCCTTTTTTTTTATTGCATTGTACATTTTCAGCACAAAAATGTAAAAAAAATTGAACAAGACATCTATAGTTAAGTATTTCACTTGTTGAAAAAAAAAAGCCATTCGTGAATTCAGGGACTTTAACCATTCTCATTAAGATTTGTGACTTAAGGGGGAGCACGCTGGTAAATTCTTACATATTTTCTTGATTTCGGTATTTATTACGTTGTTAATGTTGCGAAATTAAATTTAAATGTATATTATCCAAATTTCAATGTCTTCAAAGAATATCAAATTTAAAACTTCCGATGAACTAAAAAACAATTAAATTACAGTTAACATGTAATCAGTTTAACTTAAATTTTTATTCCAAAAAAGTACTTTTATCAATTTTCTAAAGTAATAAAAACTTACATTTTAAAAGTTTTTTTAATATAATAATGCGCCGTTTAAGACATTAAGTAAAACTAAATTTCATAGCTGAATACATCTCACTAAATCAATTACCACACATCCAAACAAAAGGGAACAATATGACGTTGCCATTGGTTTATTTTGATTTCAACATCCCGAATCCCAATTATGTTACAGATTTGAACTTTACTATAGATTTTAATTTAATAGAAATAAAAATAATTTTTTTGGAAAACACAAAATTGTGCTTATAAAATTATTGCTAGTTTTTAAAATGGAAATATAAAACAATGCAATAATAAAAGGGATCTGTGCGGTTATAGGTCTAATTAAAAATTCCGTATATTTTAAGTATAGGGTGTGTAAAGAATGTGTGGTTGCGTAAGAATAGCTCTTAACAAACAAAAGACAGTTCATGGACTTTGGAGATTTTTATGATGCTAAGAATAGCTCTTAACAAACAAAAGACAGTTCATGGACTTTGAAGATTTTTATGATGCTAAGAATAGCTCTTAACAAACAAAAGACAGTTCATGGACTTTGGAGATTTTTATGATGCTAAGAATAGCTCTTAACAAACAAAAGACAGTTCATGGACTTTGGAGATTTTTATGATGCTAAGAATAGCTCTTAACAAACAAAAGACAGTTCATGGACTTTGGAGATTTTTATGATGCTAAGAATAGCTCTTAACAAACAAAAGACAGTTAAATAAGTGACAATTGTTTAAGAGATCGTTCTTGAAATGTAATAATAATTTTTTTAAATGGTTTTGTGATAATATATTTTGGTAGCGAGACAGAATTTTTACCGTTTTAAAGGAAGACACCAATAGATGTCATTCAAAATCAGTTAATGGCACATACATTTAAATTAATTCATAGATTTCTTTAACTTTTTTTAGCATAATTTTTTTTTTTAAAGTATAGACACTTTTTTTTCTTTGCAGTGGTTAGGGGGGGGGTAGGCCTCTGTTATGTAGAGGAGAAAAAATATGATCAACGCGAAATGATGTTAGAAACGTAAACATAATTATAGAGATGTTTCTTTAAACATAACATGGGTCCGATTTACTGGAACCGTACAATTCATTACAAGAATGTTCACAATTACAAATCACAGTCAAGAAGTCAACAGTGATTCATACCGCACAATTATACGACGAAAGTCTTGCTACGGAGTAATTTTAAGGAACAACGAAATTCTCAAACACGTATTTTCAAGACTGAGAAACTTATGCCAGATGAAGAGTGAAAAAAACAATTTCTATTAATTTGGAACAATAAAATATTTTTTTGTTGTTATCTTGTCTTACAAAGACGTTAACAATTGTCGTGCTTTATTTTCTTGAGGATACAATACATCAAAAACCCCACTCTGTTACGATCGTAAAAGTTGGATTTTTATATGTTGATACCTCGCAATAGCAGGTAGCCAAGTAGCAATCCATTTCTTCAATTATAACCACGGTAACATTGGGTAATCTCTTCTAGTATGTTATGTTAATTGTTGTCCAATGTGTGTCTCCAAAGATTAAGTTGAGTGTAACAGATCTATTTTTGGAATGGTTTACAGAAAAAAAATATGTATTTTTTTAAATGAAAAAAAAAAGTAATTACTAATTTGTCCACTAAATCCCATTCCTACTCCACGTAATTCTATAACAAGGAGGCGATGGCAAAACTGGTCGGGTAGTGAACATTTCAAATTGGAACAGATGCTTCCGGGGCGAAATCTCAGTCGCATGGAGCGCTGGTTCCGGTTACACGTACCGCCTGGGACCGGACGGCAAAGTTGACCTGAAATGTGTTGTGCCAACCAGTGGAGGAAACTACTACAAGAGTCATCTCCCCGTCGTTGGTACAGAAATGTTCTTAGAAAATAAACATTTGGATCGTCACAGATATTTAAACAATTTTTTTTTTTTTAAATTTAATTTTAATGTGTTTGTACATTTTGTTTGTGTTTTTAATATTGTTTTTTTTTTAATTCAATGTATTGAATTAATATATATATATGTATATATATATATATATATTAATTACAACCCTAAACGGCAAAACTGATATTTGTTTAATTAATGAACATTATTTTAACCTGGGCTGGCCTTAAAAAAAACAGAAACAAATTTGAAACTGTTAACTAAAGACTGAAGACAATTAAGTAGGTATTTTAGTTGTAAGGTTTTCTATTTTATCCAGTTTACTTTTATATGTTTCCACAGGAAAAATGAAAGTTGAAACAATAGAGGATGAGCGGGCTGAAAATTTCCTTCGATATTTTCAAAGAGCCGCCTTGGGGCAGTTGCTGCTGAGACCACTTGTGGATATGCTGGGGGAAGGGGTGGGTAGATCTGTGAATATGCTGGGAGAAGGGGTGGGTAGATCTGTGAATATGCTGGGAGAAGGGGTGGGTAGATCTGTGGATATGCTGGGGGAAGGGGTGGGTAGATCTGTGGATATGCTGGGGGAGGGGGTGGTTAGATGTGTGGTTATGCTGGGGGAAGGGGTGGGTAGATCTGTGGATATGCTGGGGGAAGGGGTGGTTAGATCTGTGGTTATGCTGGGGGAAGGGGTGGGTAGATCTGTGGATATGGGAGGGGGGACACGGTTAGTGGGGCTGTAAACATTCTGGGAGCAGGTGTGTGTGTGTGGCATTGTGGATTTCCTTGGGGCAGGGGTGGGAGAAATTGGGGACATCCTGGGGATACGGATGGGTAATAGATTTGTTGATGTGATGGTGCCTAACGCTGGGTATGATAATATAGAAAAATGAAAACTTTTTTTTTTGTCACACAAATTATCATCATTTTACGCAGTACTCAGCGTATTTATAATTTAATTTGCTGATAAAAGTGCACATTTGATTTTCCTTAAGGATATTTTAAAACAATAAACATTCCATAAAATAGATATTAAATCTAATTAACATAAATCAGTTGATTGCGTGAAATTATCTGCGTGTATTTTTTTTTTTTACGATTCGTTGCATATATTTTCCTGCGTAAGTACAATTTTTTTTTTTAAATTACACTAAATTGCAAACCCACCTTACACAAAAAAAAGAGAAAAAGCAATTAACAAAGGGAAAATTAATTTCAAATACATCGCGTGCAGATAATCATTTCGAAAATGGTTCCTTTAAATTCCCATGTTATCTGATGTGTACGCTTTCTTTCTGCAATACTTTAATAGCTTATAGTCTTGTGACCTTAGCCCGTGAGGTGAAACAAAGAACACAGAAGAGGTGTAACAAAACATTAAATAAAATAGATTTTAAAATTAGATGTAAGTGAAACTAAAGACTTAAAACTGCACATTACAGATATCGGAAATGATGAGCTCAAAAACTCCAGAGTACGGAGTCGGATTTCGTGTGGTCCGTGGGCCAGATTGGAAATGGGAGAACCAAGATGGCGGTGAAGGGTTTTTGGGGACGATCACGGAGATTGGTGGACCGGGTTTGACGCAGCCTCCGATCAACTGCGTCAGGGTCATTTGGGACGACGGTTCCAAAAACTTGTACAGGGCTGGACACGAGGAAAAGTTTGACTTACGTGTTTACGAAATCGGTGTAGATGGTATGAATTTTTTTTTTTACATTAATTAAAGACAATATTTTTATGCCCGGGGTTCTGAGGACAATTTAAAAGGTTTATTGTAAAAATAAAGCAAGGAATAAAAAATATGAGAACTACAGCAATGATTTAAAGCATATATTCAATATGTCATAGAAGAACTTTTTTTGAGTAGATTTTATTGAATTGTTTTCTAATATTCTATACTACCTAGATCGTGTCAAATTGTTTTCAAATACGTTATACTACGCAGATCGTATCAAAATTGTCCTCAAATAATTTATACTACCCAGATCGCATCAAATTGTCTTCAAATATGTTATACTACCCAGAGCAATGTATAATTCATTCAAATAATTTATATTACCTAGATGGTATCAAATTGTCTTCAAATATTTTATACTACCTAGCACATAAAATTACGTCAAATAATTTATAATCACAGAATGACATTTTTTTTTGACGAGTACATTGTCTGGTTGATATATTTTTTGGCTATTTATTGCACACGCAATAGGAACGCAACATGAGTCTGTGAAGTGTGACGGTTGTAACGTCAAAGCCATCCGAGGAATCCGATGGAAGTGCTCCGAATGTCAGAATTCAAATCTCTGTTCGCAGTGCTACAGCAACGATAAGCACGACGTCAACCACCAGTTTCTTCGCTACGACAGTCCTGAGGCGAAAAAGTAAAATATGTCATTTCAAACAATTTTATTGAATTAATATGATGCTTTGTTTAAATGGCTCTGAAAGGAAAACACTCCAAGAGATGTATATATAAACTCTAGAATCAAAAACATTCTTAAAAATTTCTATTAGGAAAAAAATTAATAATTAAACAACCATGCATCAAGTTTACCAACGACATAGACATGAATTTAATGTAACTAAATCTTTATCTTCATATAGTAAGATTTTTTTGAAACCAATATATATATAAATATATATATATTTATGAGGTTTTTTTTAGATAATGAACTTAATTAATACAAAAAGGTAATTAAAACAACAAAAAGAAAACGTTGCAAATTAATTTTTTTCTTCCTGAAAATGAAATAAAATCAAACAATATATCAATAAAATACCTTCGTTTAATTTTTTAATTTCTAAAATTTTTTTTTTTTTTTGTTTAAAGTGTTGAATGAGAAATCCATTCAGATTTTTTTTGTTCACTCCAGGGCTAAATGTTTAATTTCAGAATTTTCAAACTACCCAAACGTTCAGAGAGTAAAAAGGTGCAAGCTATGGGCATCTTTCCTGGGGCATCAGTTTGTCGAGGAAGTGACTGGAAATGGGGTGGTCAAGATGGTAGGGGAGATGGTTTAATGAGACCTTGCTCTTAATTTATACAAACTCAGTTTAATCTTTAGGTGACCATTTAAGTTTATTTATTCAGGCATTTTTATATAGCGCTTTACAATTATTAAAAACATGTAGACTATTTAAACTGCTAACGTAAAATAAAAGTGAAAAACCAGAGACACTAGAATATTAACAACTATATGCGAAATTACCAAAGAAACAGTAGCTTAAACATTAAAATGGCTATAGAATCGAGTACACTTTGGCACGTTTTGGCTTATACTACAGGATCAACCCAAGACAGAAAAAGAGGCAGGGCAAGGAGGGTGCAATCACATTAGTCTTGTTTTTTTTTTTGTTTTTTTTAAATGGCTGTTTTTAAACAAACAATAACATAAATTAACAAAATAAACTTTTATTTAAAAAAAAAATATTTTGATTATTTACCAAGGTGGTGAGGGAAGCGTCGGTCGTGTCCTCTCCTTAGAAGATACCGGAAATTCCTCCTACAGAAGTTCAGCCTCTGTCCAGTGGCCGTCCGGGTCTAAAAATGTTTACCGTCTTGGGCACAGGGGAAACGTTGATCTGAAATGTACGAAGCCGACACCTGGAGGATTTTACTACAGAATTCACATGCCCATATTTGGTAATTGAAAGAAAATTGCGTTTCCTTTTTAAATACAAAAGTGCAAAATACAATTACAATAATACAAATACAAGTACAAACCAAAATACAAGAACAAACCAAAATACAATTTCAATACAAATAATTTTAAAACATATAAAAATATATATAAATACTGACCTGTTGAAATTACTAAATTTGTATTAAATGAGAAAAAAATCCTGATTTCACTATTCCGGACGTGGCACTATCCGGACTTGTAGATCAGTACGCAGGAGGGCACTTATTTGGTAGCTCAAGAGACAACATTTAAAATGTTTCTTTTCATTATAAAATAGTTTAAACATTACTATCATTATTTGATGTCCGCTATTCAAAACTCGTATTTGTATTTAAAAAAAAATAAAAAATTTAAACTTTATATTTTTAATTAAATTTCAAGGCAATAAAACGAGAAAAAATGATTCAAATATTAAAAGGAACGCAACTAAATATATCGTTTTAAAAAGCAACACTCCAAAAAAAAATAAATAATGGAATTGAAAAGCCCCCTTAACGGGGACATTGCTGCATATTTTCAACACAAAAATACAACACGCGAAGCCAAACCTTCTTTCTCGTACCGTTAGTTTCAGACAGACATAAAACGAGAATTATGTATTTTTAAAAAAATTTTCTTTTATTAAATTTAGTGTGTCAATGATTACGCGCTGGTCGCAATTAATCTGGATAACCAAGTACCTACTTAATTTTTCGTCAAGTGTGTTAAAAGCAGGTCCGAAGTAACACAGTTGGGAAATCACGTGAAACCTAAGCACCCCACATTAAAAAAAAAAAACCAAAACAATCAGGACAATACAAAAATCAAACAGTACTAGCAACACCAAAAAAGAGATATGACTAAACGTTGCATGCATAATTTGTAACTCTCTACCTATAGAAATCAAATATGTTTAAGGACGCAACCGACTATTTATATACTGCATTATTCTGTTAGGATAAAAAAAGCTGGCCTTTGAACATTGTACTATAAATATATTTAAAGAGCTTGAAAAAAATCCGCCAAACAATGGCGGCGGGCGATGCATGGACTTCCCCTCGGCTAAAGTTACTTGACAAAACATACAGTCCAGAAACGCACTTTATGAGAATCCGGGCTAGTGTTTTACCGGGGAAGTTTATTTTGCATGCGTATTGAACATGGCGTTACAGCCGTAGATAGATGTCTCGACCATTTCATTTGTCATTCACGTGGGTCTCAGGGTTGTCAACTCAATAAAAATAACATTTACTGACAAATAAAAGAACTCTCAACAAAATTTACGGACAAATACAATTTTTTACGGACACATCTATATATATATTAAGTCAATTTTTAAAAAACAGATACTATTTTTATATTTATGTCGTCATAATTTATGCGTAATTCTGACGTAACGACTAACGGTCTGTCTAAACAAGTCCAACTTGCCGCGATGCATCTCGCCGCGCGAGCCTAGCTGTCCAGAAAGCTCTTACAGTTTATTAATAGAGTGCGGGATTCCACTAAAACAATTTAAAAATTAAAATTTAAATCAAGAAACTAGATATCACAAACATGATTTACTGGGTCTTTTTAACGTTAAGATTCCACGTTTAGTCGATTTTTTTTACGGACGTCTTAATTTTTTAACGGAATTTTACGGACAGGCAATTTTACGACAAACCTATACGGACCGTCCGTAAATTTACGGATGGTTGGCACCCTGGTGGGTCTACAATTTTAAAATAGAAACCTGGCATGTTTCTATATTTGAAGTCAGAATTTATTTTTCTGTCAATGCCAGGCAAGGAACAGCCGCCTGAGAAAGCGGGTCGATTTAAAGTCGGTGACCAGGTCAAGTGTTCAGTTGATGCCCTAAAGCTAAGGAGTCTACAGCTCGGACACGGAGGCTTCTCTATGGACATGGTTCCGGTAATTAAAAAAAACAAAAACCAGTTAAAATAATGTTCTAGTATTGAAAATTTATTAACTTGTATCTTCCCTTCTATCTCTCGTTATCTATTTTGTTTTCTTCATATCTCTAACATTTTTTTAATTTTTCCGTCTCACAATCGATCTAATTGATTATTTAAGTTGCTCTATCGATTTCTCTAACTTATTTCCTACATTCTTTTAGTCTGTCCTTTTCATTTGAATTTTATCTTATATTTTAAAAATACTCAAACACATCGCCCCTTTTTTAACAATTAGGGAATTTTAAATGATAATAAGAATTTAAAAAAAAATCATAAAAAATGCAATTACAATTTCGGAAAGTTGTCTTAATCCACTTGTATCTCCACACTAATCGTAAATCTTCAAACGCATACTATCGCTTTGGAAAGAAGTGCATGTTTGCAGCGAATTGAAACTTTGATTTGTACACTTTAAGACAACACAATGAACATAAAGGTTTCGATACATACCTTAATCAGTCTTTAGTGGGTCACAATGGGTTTTGGTATTTCTTATGACACACTGTCATTGGTGTTATTCTATTTAAACTCGTATTTTTGTTATTATTTTATTGAAATATGTTAATTTTATTCTAAATTTGTGAAATTGTTTTTTTTAAAAAAATGAAATTATTTGTGTTTTTTTTTAAAGGGTCATTCATTAAACAAAAAATAATTACGTAACGATGCCATATTTCACTACCATAATCATAGAAAAATTAAATGATGTCTTGGGTTATTTATATACATTTCGTTTGACCAAGCTGATCAACATCCCCGGATCGGTGAAGTCTATTGACGACGATGGTGACGTCGTTGTTGTATACCCCAACGGAAAGCAGTTTATATATCACCCCGACGGCCTGACTAAGGTAATGTACATTACGAACGAAACGTACTATTTTTAAAATCTTGTTAAAAAAACCAAACAACTATCGGCATCTAAAAAGGTGTATTCATGTATTTTGTATTTTAAAACTCAAATTGACCACAACTGGTTATCGGAAAACAACTTTTAGCACCATGATTTTACCGTGCGTTGTAAAGATTTAATATACAATACCTTTTGTGTGTTTTTTTTAATAACAAATAAAATTTTAAATAAAATGAAATAAGAGAAATTATTTGCACATTAAATATTTATTTTTGTTTGTTAAGAAATGAGCGACACATATCTTGTTTTTTTTTAAAAAAAAGAATATAGTCATCATGCATAATAAATAATACAAAATCTATAGTTCAATAAATCGATCACTCGTCTCAATACTGTTTACATCGACATTTGTAACAGCCTTTTCTTATTGTACGATAAAACTTGTGTTGTTCATTCTTTAAAGTAACATGGACATTTTTAAAAAGAATCTGGCCGCGTGTTAGTGTAAACGCGTTTTCTGTAGTTCATCAAAGTCTTTATATTGAATTGGCCTCTGTTCTCGTGGGTTTGTGTGGCGAAATCTTCGGAAGCCAAATTGACCCATTTCCCGTCATTACTATCAAGCTGAAACTGATAGACTCGATGCCGATGACAACAACTGCTTTCACATTTTCAGCTCCACTTCCCACCCCAAACCCCAAAGAATCAGAATGTCCAGTTTTCCCCCCACAAAAAATGATGGGGCGTTGAAATCTTAATCTTATTTTTTCAATGGATACTTGTTTTGGCATGGAGATAATGGTTTGCCCGTTGCTATAGACTTTGTATTTGTTACGCATTTGGGTATAAAGCCAAAAATCAAATGTTTTTTTTCAAAGGGGAAAGGGGAAGGAATTATGAAAGTTGTTTTTACCAGACGTTTACCGCTCCTTAATAAATTGAAAAAAATCACGTAGAGTTACATAAATGGAAACAGAAAGTCATACAAATGATTTATTGGAAAATCTTTGGTTTTTTTGGGTTTGTTTTAAAATTGTTTAAATTAATTTGTTTAAATTTTTAGATTTAATTTGTTCAAGTGTCTGACGCTTTATCTGCTTTATTTAAGCTCAAGAGTAAACACATCTTATTTAATTATTTTTGTTCTGTTGAAAATCTTCCTCTAGGGATAAAATTAACCCAAATCTGAATATATCAATAATAGTGTAATTTTGCCTTTAACTTTGCCTTTGCAGGAATAAATTAAAGGCTGGAGATACCTTACAGACACAACCGTTTAATGTATCAAGTGATATTTTGCTAATGATTGTATCGAATACAACTATTTGCTTCAATACATGCTCTAATTTACAGATTTTAAGTTAGGATTCGTTGTTTCTGAATTCTAGTTGCATTCGCTCACTGTTCGATGATTCGAACGTTCGAAGATTTTCTTGTTAGCATTTATGTTTAGAGAAATATATATTTATTTGGAGCATGTGGGAAGAGTTTAAACATAAATAAATTCGTTATTATGGATCATTTAGGAGCAGTGAAATCATGCTATGGTCCAGTCTTGTTTTACGAAAACATTTAATATAGTATCTATCTTAAAAACTAAATCTCCGATTCCATTTAGCTCGTATACAAAAAACCAAACAAAAAAAAACAACAACAACACAAAATAAAAAAGGAAAAAACAACAACATAATAGCTTCTATAGTTGTGTGTCAAATTTAGATGGGGATCACCATGAACCATGCATATCTTGTTAACTCTATAAAATTATTGAAATAATTATTGCTGATTACAGTCAATAACGTTTCGTTCAGTAAGAATTTTCTAGAACTGAGAGGTTGGCGTCAATGAATTAATAGTGTGTGGAGTAGGGGTAGGTTTAGGTTGGGGAAATATGAGGTTCAGGCAGAGGCGTAGCGAGGGGAGGGCATGGGGGACACATGTCCCCGGGCGCTAGCTAGTTCGGGGCGCCAAAATGTGCTTTGTTATGAAAATAATGGGTGTGAGAGTTGAAAAAAAGAAAAAAGGGGCGCTATAAAATAAATATAATCCCCGGGCGCTAAACTTGTCCCCGGGCACCAAACACCCTCGCTACGCCGCTGGGTTCAGGTGAGAGGCTAGAAGGGGTTCAGGTAAGAGGTAATATGGGTTTCAGATGAGAGGATTTAGGGGGGTTCTTTTGGCAGGATCTAGGGGATTAAGGCTTTTGTGGGTTTTAGTGAGAGGCTACCGGAGGTTCAGTTGAGAGTTTATAAAGGGTTTAGGTAAAAGGCTACCGGAGGTTCAGTTGAGAGTTTATAAAGGGTTTAGGTGAAAGGCTACCGGAGGTTCAGTTGAGAGTTTATAAAGGGTTTAGGTGAAAGGCTACCGGAGGTTCAATTGAGAGTTTATAAAGGGTTTAGGTGAAAGGCTACCGGAGGTTCAGTTGAGCGTTTATAAAGGGTTTAGGTGAAAGGCTACCGGAGGTTCAGTTGAGGGTTTATAAAGTGTTTAGGTGAGAGGCTATAGGGGTTTAGAAGAAGGTAAAAGAGATTTGTGTTATCAGAGAGAGACAGGTGGTTCGAATAATAATGAGCTGGAATGATAAGGCCATAAGAAGTGAGATAGAGCTGGGGCAACATCCTTGCGGTCAACCCAAAGCCCAAATCCACAACAACTTTAACTGTGCCCTAAACAATGAGAAAGATATATAAATTATAGCTGCTAATTATCTTTTTTTGACCTGTTAATGGAGTAGGTGCAATTCAATGCTTAAATAATCTCTGTCTTTCAACATTGATGTTCATACATATTGTGTTTCAATTGTTTACGACATATGGATGGAGCTACGAACGCTTTAATTATGGTGTACAAAAATGTGTCCATGGCGCATCAATAACAGTATAGGACCTATATATATATATATATATATATATATATATATATATATATATATATATATATTTTTTTTTTGTGTACAAAAATGTGTCCATGGCGCATCAATAACAGTATAGGACCTATATATATATATATATATATATATATATATATATATATATATATATATATTTTTTTTTATTGTAAATATTATATCAATATTTTTTTTTATAAATATTTTTTTTTTTATTTATATATATATATATATATATATATATATATATATATATATATATATATATAATTTTTTTTAGTGTAAAGATTGTAACACTAATTTTTTTTACAAATAATTTTTACTTTATTGAGATTTATACATATAATATTCAGAGCTTTACAAGATTTTGCTTAATATGATTTATTAAAACTGCCGGTGCCATGTTACACAATAACATTTCTCTTCTTCTTCTCTATATTAAGGACAACATCCTTAACATATTGTGTACATTTAATATATATATATTTATTTTCTAAAACAACGAAATAAAAATTTTAATGACTTGTCGATTTTTTAAATTGTATCTCTTTTAGTTTTATAGCTATTATTTCTAGAAATAAAGCTTTTTTAAAAGAAAAAAAAATCATGTTTATTAATTCAATTGTATTTTTTACAATTATTTCGCATATTTCGCTTTATTGATTGATTTGACTCTGGAAAATTTAGACCTTATCTGTTTGAGACTGGGATGATTGGGTATTATTCTTTTTACTTCAACGGAAAAATAAGTTTTAAATATTTATTTAAATAAATACATTTGAAAACTCTTTTTAAAAAGTTGTGTAATTTTTATTTTTATACCATTACTGCATTTGAGAAAAAATGTGGGTTGAGTTTACCTTTTGGTATGTAATAGCATTTTAGCAATGGTAGAAAAAAAAATTGAAAACATATTAGTTCGAAAATAGCTGACATTTTCCAAGATGTATGGAAGAGTAATCTGAAATAAAAAAAATGTGCTTTGGATATCTCAGTACGCAAACCTATTGATATGTACCTCCACAAAACTAAAATTAAATACCAAGCAAAACTCTGGTCAGATGATATACACAATAATTACAACAAGTTCAACCTAAATTTTTTTTTTTTTAATGATAAAATAAATATAAAATTTAAAAAAAAAAAAAACAAGAAACAAACAAAAAAACGTTTTCCATTACTAGAGTTGAGTAAGTTACCAAAACATTAATTGGTCTAGTGTGTGCAAAATTATGATTGACGAGCCCCCTTTGGTTATTTTGGAATTGCTTCCAGTTCACACCTGTTCTTGTGACTTCTTAGCTCACGCACGTCAGGTACAGACATGCAGCTCACGTAACAGAATCAAGGAATCCACTGCTTTAATCTTTAATGAAAAGTCGTTGACCACCTGGTGCAGACGTACTTATTATTTTTTTTCGTTGCCTCACTCTTTTCTTCCTAGCCGTCACCAGCAGCTCTCAATGTAGTTCAATAGTACCAAGCTAACAACCCCAATCTCTTAATGTCACAGATAGGAAGGTATCGGCGATAAATAATACGGGAATTATTAAATATTTAATATACAGAGCATTTTGAACTTGGAGAAAACTGGCCAATCAGAGAAGGAGAGCGAAGAGTCACTAGATGGAAGGGAAATAATATGTTGTTTTTTTTAATTCACGAAGATATACGAAGTTTGAACAGTTCATAATGTGTTGATACATTATGAAGTTGAAGAATTAAAAAAGATTATCCTGAGATGCTTGTAACTGAAGTATTGAGATTAACATTATATAAGTTCCAAGTATGCTCGGATTTCCATTGAGATATATTTCGATTTGCGAAGGCGAATAATAAATTAGGCACTATTATTATTGTTTAACCCCTTTGCCTCTGTTGTGATTGATGACGAGATTGTGATTGTGACACGGGACTACAATCGATTTCTGGTGGCAGCGTGTTTTAGAGCACTACACTAAATACATAGGAAAGTGTTCAAACGAAGATGATGAGGACATAATTAGATCTATTGAAAGCTACAACTGTTGGGTAATGCGAAGAGACAGCACCGTGACGTCACTTCAGTGGCGTAGCGAGGGTGTTTGGCGCCCGGGGACAAGATTCGCGCCCGGGGACAAGATCCATTTTTAGCGCCCCTTTTTCTTTTTTTTTCAACTCTCGAACCTATTATTTTCATCAATAAAATAATATCAAAGCACATTTTGGCGCCCCTAACTAGCTGGCGCCCGGGGACATCTTCCCCCCTGCCCCCACCACGCTACGCCTCTGCGTCACTTGGATGTTTTGTTAAGCTGCTGTTTTTGGATTCACTCCCCCCCTTTTTTGTTGTTGATAGAGTTACATTTTCTACTACTGATGGAACTTCAGCCAATCCTTCGGGAACAACTGATGAACTCTTAATTGTAAACTCTTCTGTTAACTACAAAAACAAATTGTTAAAGAAATGCAAAAATGGTCAAACTTAATCAAACTGATATTTGAAAGGTTTCCTTTGTCGTCTTCACATCAACCACTGTTTCATTAAAATTTCAGAATTATCAGGTATTACATCTGGAATATTAAGTATTGTCAATGGTGTTATAGGTTTATCCATGACAACAGCCTGTATTATCCCCGACATGAAAGGTGTATCTACATGAATAATTTCTGTCCTACATAATATAATTTGTCCAGCTCCTAACTTAATGCTTTCTTGATTCTGTGAATTGATCTGGTTTCACTAATGATCAGTCAAAAACAATTGTTGAGCACCTAGTGTCTCTGAGATGTATTGTTTCTTTTTCATTAACATAAGCTGGATAAAAAAACTTAATTGTCCTTAACTATTTAAAATTGTGGCTACAGTATGATGACCATATGATGATCTTCCTCTCTCATAAATTTTCTTGATGGACTGTTATTTGGTGATAATCTTCTGTCATTTTCTAGTCTTACATAGTGAGAATTGTGTTAGCGGAACTGTCTTTTTGTAATATACCTTTTAGCTTCAGTCTGATTTCTTTAGGTTTATCAGCAGTAAAGCATATGTTGGAATTAGACAAGAAATACATGAGAGAGAATATAAACTTATCCAAGGATATACCTAAAGAAATCAGACTGAAGCTAAAAGGTATATCACAAAAAGACAGTTCAGCTATTACAAAGACACCATGCAGCACAGAAGTAATAAAACATGACATCAAAGTTACAGATGATAATTCATTTAAGATCAAGCATATCAAATACCTAAACACTACAGAGATGCTCTAGAAGAAGAAATAAATAACTTATTAGGGCATGATTTGATCAGAAATTCGAGTTCTGCATACTCTTCTTCTATTGTCATTGTGAAGAAGAAAAAATGGAAAAAAAATGATTGTGTTGTGATTACAGAAGATTAAAATACGTTACTATAATAGACAGATAACCTTTGCCTAATAAAGAGGATCTTGTCAATGAAATAGCAAGGAGTAATATATTCACACCTGTAGACTTAACAACAAGAGATTATTTTAATAAGGACCCGTTGACATATTTCCCAGTTTGCTTAATGAAAGATGTGACCAATGATGACGCTGTGTTGAGAAAAATGATCAGTCTATGCATAGTAAACAAAAGAGTGAAACAAGATATGTTTAGTCTTGACAATAACAGACAAAAAAAAATAAGCAGAAGTTTCACCCAGATGCCTTATTCAACAGACAAAAATATATATAAATTATATAAATTAAGCTTTTGCAGTATCCAGGTGGCCCTTGTGTTAAGATGGCGTTGCCCAACTGGAATGTATTGACAATTTTCCAGGAAAACAAATACGTCGAATAGCGTTTCCGTGCTTAGGGAAAAAAAAATTGGAAATTCCCGCACTAAACTTAATGAGGGTCACTTTGTTAATCAGTTTATGTGTTTCAGAGAAACGTTTGAGTTGTTCCTTTTAACAAGAAGCAGGTTGGTGTGTTCAATTATTTTTTTTAACAGTTAAAAATATTTAAATTGTAAGGGACGAAGAAAAAAATGAACATCTTATCAAAAAGCGCATATTAAAGATTTTTCGATACACATTTGAATACTAAACACCCTTTTACTTTATGTAATATATATATATTATATATATATATATATATATATATATATATATATATATATATGCAGTGGCGACGCTACACCAGGACACGCCGGGCCCAAGGACCTGATAAAAAAAACTTGGGACCTGGCAAATGACCTGGTAAATTTTTATTAGCTACTAATATTGTATATATGCTCATTAAGCGTGAACTACATTACACGTAAGAGAACTTCCATTTTAAATGCCTTTATATGTTTAAATTTTTATCGGCATCAAAAGTCAATATAACGTCATAAAATGTAATATATATAAATTTTAAGTTTTTAATTTGTAAGAGGCCATCCATATATTACGTACGCAAAAATATGTATTTTAATACATTTATTTGGGACCCGCCAAATTTTTTTAAGACCTGTTAAATTTGATGGCGTCGCCACTGTATATATGTAACTGAATTGCTGATTTCAAAAATCAATTACACTGTATAAAGGATTATTTGCACCTTGACGTTCATCAGAAAAACCTATTAATAGCAAGTAAAATAGTTGAATGGTGCAGCCGTTCTTCACCCCAGACCAAACTTTGAAGGTCTTGTCAGATGCAAAGGTAGAAATCTAGATCTTTACAGACCCGATTGAGCGATCTGAAAACTCTGACATTGTTTTGGGGTAGTGTCATGGGTTCGACGTTCTTTTCTCCCAACTGCATTCATGTCGCACTTGTGGCACGCCATTCCTGGGATTTCCTTGAGCTGGCGTTTAGCAAAAGATAGAAACTTGAAGTCTAGGATATAGATCGCTACAGATTTTAGCATATTTTAAAAACAGAAAAAAAAAGAAGAAGAAAAATCTTATTACAACACGCGTTAAAAATATCGCATATTATATCGTGTCATTTACGTGGCCTTGACCCGCTCTGCTGTCGACACATCTGCATTGACAACAGTTTGTCCCCTGGCACAGGCAAGCATGTAAGGTAGTCCTAAAGTTTTTTTAAAATTTTTTTTAAAATATTTAACATTTTGCAGCTTAGAATTTATAACCAGAAATACAATAACAAAAACAACCTTATCGCTGTTTGGAACGAATAAAGGACAAACAAAACAACCGTTCAAACGGCTCAGTAGCTTTCCACTGATTAGTCTAAAGATAGGAGGTGTGCCACTTGGGGCTGGACAAGCTTCAGCCATCACCACCACCCCCCTCCCCAACTTCTCAACATTTTCAAAAAAAAAAAAAAGAGAGAGAAACAACGAAGGTAAAAAAAACAAATGACGGCCCATCTTATAAAAAAAAAAAAAAAGAGAGAGAAAAAACGAAGGTAAAAAAAACAAATGACGGCCCTTCTTATAAATAAAAAAATATGCCCAGTCGGGTGGGATGACCCCCCCCCCCGTACCCTGCATCCCCTTTTCTATGCAAAGACATTTATCTAGAAGCTCGTCCTCATCTCAGTCTTAAGCAATCTTTGGAAGAAGACGAAGCATGCACATGAAATTAAAGTATCTTTAAAACATGAACTACGAGGTCCCACAAGGTTAAGGCGTGTTATTATTTGAAACTATATGCAGCTACTATGTACACAAACAAGAAAATACAAGTATGGCAATCATCCAAAACTGGTACACTATGCTGTGCAGAATTATGTATGCTGGTTTAGGCAATGAGCATACATGAAACGTGCAAACATTTCTAGGAAATTTCCGGTTTTATTTATAAGCAGGGGGTGTATGGGGGGGGGGGTATGTCAGTATAATAGTGTCCGGTTTTCTGAGGAATCAGACTTGACCTTTTGGCAAAGATCTTTTAAACAGCAAATAATTATATTAAGAAACGTCAACTTAAAAAACGGCTATCATCGGGTTTTCCCGGTGTTATTCAAGGTAGAGACTACAGCCGTCTATACCTGTAGATCTTTAGTTGATCTGTGACTACATATTATCTCTTAAAATTGTAGACGCACAACTAATATTCGACCAGAGGGCGTACGCAATGTATTTCAATAGTTATAGGTGATCGAAGTACTGCGTCCTCAAACAACCTTTCTCGCCAATAGCTGTGTCATTCTGTGTCACTGCTTGTCACTGTGCATATATTTATTTGTTCACACATTTCCTTAGGAAAACATCAACATGAAACCCGGGCTACGAGTCGTCCGTGGACCGGACTGGAGGTACGGCGACCAGGATGGCGGTGAAGGTCACGTCGGCACAGTGGTAGAAATCGGCGGGCAGCGGGGATCCGAAACTCCAGAGAAGTGTGTGGCTGTGACCTGGGACTCAGGGGTCAGGAAAACCTACAGGGCAGGTCACCAGAACGCTTATGATCTGTTAGCATTTGATAATGGCCAATGTGGTGAGTTATTTTTTTAATGTTAATACCATCTGAAGTCCCCCCTATCCAAACTTAAAAAAGAAAAAGCATTACAAATGGCAAAATAATCGTTTTTTTTTAAATTTCGCTATATAAGTACTAATATAAAGAAAATTACTTATATTATAGTTAATGCCTTATCATATACGAGTATACATATTTATGATACCTATTTTTTTCCACTTTGTCAACTTTTCAAATCTAATCAATTAAACACTCATGGATTTCATGTTACGTAAATATTTTAAGGTGTTAAGTTATATTTTAAAAGGTGTGTTCCACCCTTCCACCAACTGCGATGGCTGCCAGGAGGAAGGCATTGAGGGCTTCCGGTGGAAGTGCTCGGTGTGTGATGATTTCGACCTGTGCACGTCATGCTACATGTCGGACAAGCATAATACTGCACACTCTTTCATCAGGTCCGACACACGCTCATCCGTTGGGTAAGATGAAGCAGCAGCGAAGCTTTTAAAAGTAAAATACTTTAGAAGTAATGAGCAATGTTTATCAGATCCGTTTGTTTATTGTTGGTGGTATTACATGGTAAGCGGGATGTTATCATCGGCTGAAATAAAAACGCTATGTTGTTTTGTTAACTACAGCGATAATGGTCACGTGCTCCAACATTCAAAAACGGAGTCTTTTAAGAACGTCATCTTGATGCAGCAAGAAATATGTAAAATAAATTCAAAAAAAGTTTGAAATAAATATTTCGTTCAATGTATGTTTCAGTCTAGATATAAGAACTCTTAACATATCTTTTTTTTTTTACAACTTAAAATACATAGACCAAAAAAAAAATTGTTTATCTCTTATGGGTATTATGCTACACATTTTTTAATAAAACCTTTAAATTAAGCAAAATAAATTTTAAAGAACAAATAATTTGTAAAGATAAGACATTAGAAGGTATCTTTGAAAAAATGTATTTGAAACTTAACGTCATTAAAAAAAAAAAGAATTCCACAAGCTCATTAAACCTACAGTTTAATTAATTATCAACAATGCACGCAATAATGGGACAGACTGAAATATTGTTAGGTACGTAGAGACAAATCAAACACCATTTTTTATCATGCGCTTCATCATTCCAGTTAGCACAAAACTGTTGCAATAGTAAACATATTTTTTAAGACGATTTCAATAACATATTTACAGTGTAAGTGTTCCCGCGAGAAGTAACTGTGAGAACGAGAAACGGTCGGCAAAGGGGATTTTTAAAGACGCCACTGTTGCCCGAGGACCGGACTGGAGGTGGGATAATCAAGATGGTATGTTTATCTTCAAAATAAAATTAACATTAAAAATAAAACTAAAACTGTTGTAAATGGTAAACAACCTTGAAAATTTATTAAACTTTTAAGTGTAAGGAATATATGTAAAAAAAAAAAAGACAAAAATTATTTTATAAACCTTTAGAATTGAAAATGCTGTACAGATATTATATAAGAGTAAGACAAATGTCACAATTTAACTCTGATTTGAAAAGCGTACCATATTAAATCCCCTACAACTGCCCCAAACAAAGTGCACATTTGTGTTATTTCGGCACGGAAACTAAAATTCCTGCATTGAATGGCTTTCTTAAAAATAATTATAGCCATTTTTTGGGGACCAAATCGAATCAACTTAACTCCGATGGAATAATTATGCTGATATGTAAAATCTAAATTCTAAATAATAAATACATTTGATATTATGATTAAACGAATTATTTAAGTATGCGTCTGAATGTGTGTGTAGATTCCCTGTTTATATTATTTGACATCGAAATCTTTGAGGTAAAGAAAATTTGTGCGCTAAATATTTTTGTGTGTGTTGAGTTGGGGGTCTCTTAAAGGTTCGGTGCCCTTAAGAGATTCGGTGCCACTTGGACAGTGTCTGGCGAGCATTTAGACACGCCATATGACGTCACACTGGTCCTAATGGGACACCTCATCGCGGGATATTTTTTCGGTAGATTCCGTAGTTTTATGTTTGTAATTTTCACTGCAACATGTGAACTGCCCCCGATTCGAATCACTAGTTGCGGCGTAGTTGTTGTTAGTTTCATGGTTGGCCGGAGAACAAAATACGAAAAGCACAACGCTTAATAATCTATCACTATATAAAAGCTCTTATAAAGACTTTATAATATAGAGCAAAAATAAAAGATGCAGATGGTATTCGTATTGCTGATAGCTTAAAACAGAAACAAAAAGTTGTTAGTTCTTCACCGTAAATGTTTGGAGCAATGACTCGTTTAAATGAAATCACTGGCAATCGATTTCATCGACCCTGAGACCATGATGTAAGATAGGATAAGATAAGATGTTTTCATTGATCCAAATAGGTGGAAATTTTCAAAGGCGTTGAAAATTGCCGTATGTGGTTTTCTTGCGGATACAAGTCATCACAACGCGAGTCAGTTACTCCTCTAACTTTTTTTACTTTACGACAGGATATAGAAATCTATTAAAATTAAAAAGTGAAGTTAAAGTGTTGTAAACCTGAATTTACACACGTAAAATTTTGATTTTTAGATAGATGTTGGAACCTCACAGTAGCAGGTTAGCAAGTGGCGCAGTACGCCTACCATTATTACCACGGTAACAGCGGGTGATATCTTCTAGTAATTTTACGTTACTTGTGATCCATTGAGTGACTCATTGAGTGCGTTTATTTAAAACACAAACTTTTGGATTAAATTTAACGAATCAAAAACGCCTTCTTTTAAATATAGATAAACTAATTATAATCATGTTTCTTTTGAATGATCCCCCTCAACGATATTTATACTCCACGAATTCCTATGACAAGGAGGAGAGGGCAAAACTGGTCGAGTTGTGAAAATTTCAAATTGGCAGAAATTGTTGCTTTCAAGCAGCTTCCGGGGCGAAATCTCAGTGTTATGGAGCTCTGGTTCCGGTTACACGTACCGCCTGGGACCGGACGGCAAAGTTGACCTGAAATGTGTTGTGCCAACCAGTGGAGGAAACTACTACAAGAGTCATCTCCCCGTCGTCGGTAGGAGAAACTATTCTCAGAAATTAGCAATTTTTGTTTTTTTACCGACATAGATTATTTTTTTACCATTAAATTTTTTTTTTAAATAATCATTTTTTTGTGTGTGTGTGAATTTGGGCCTTGAGCGGTGTCTTTGTTAAAGGCCGTAGTATATTATAATAATTAAATCGTGCTTTTTAAAATTCAACATATTTAATTTATAATTGAACTGTTTTTTGTTGCAACGCTAACCAAGCTTTATTTTAAAAAAAAAAAACAAAACAAAAAAACAAACAACATATTCATATGGACCGACCTTGAAGAAATAGACAATATTTGACACGCCCCACTAAACTAAACATTTTGAAATAAAGATAATTAAGCAGGTAGATTATTTGCAACGTTTTCTGTGTTCCAGTTTACACGTGTATTTTTCACAGGTAAAATGAAAGATGAAACGATCAAGGATGAGTTTGCAGAAAATTTTCTTCAATCTTTTCATAGAGCAGCCATGGGGCATTTGCTTGTGAATATGCTGGGAGAAGGGGTGGGTAGAACTGTGAATATGCTGGGAGAACGGGTGGGTAGAACTGTGAATATGCTGGGAGAAGGGGTGGGTAGAACTGTGAATATGCTGGGAGAAGGGGTGGGTAGAACTGTGAATATGCACAAAGGGTGGGGGCAGGTGTAGTGATACTGTCGGTGTGCTAAGGGAAGTGGTGGGTAGAATGTGGATATGATGGGCACCAGGGGTGGGTATAACTTTAAAGAAAATTAAAATATATACGCTAATTCTGATTTTACTCATGACTAGGCCTATTTATTTTTTTTGTTTGCTTTCAAATTTAGATATTTTATTTCATTCAAAAGATCGTTCTTAAATAAAATACTCATAAAATACATATTAAATTTGAATTAATAAAATTTGTTTGATTGTGGGAAATTGTAAGGTGTTTTTTCAATTCATTGTACACATGTCCGTGATTAATTACGAACAATAAAAAATAAAGTATATAACACTATTTTCCACTCCCCCATAGAATCTGCTGTGTGTTCTTTTCTAAGTAGTGCAATAGTGCAATTAAGACTTGTGAACTGAGCCCGTAGATTGCAATGTATAAAAAATGTATATAAAAACTAACACAAAAGAAGCGTAACAATACTATAGAATAAAAGAAGACAGATAAAATAAACATTTAAAATGAATGAAAGTTAAACTAAACACTTAACACTGTGCCTTACAGATATCAGCAATGATGAGTTCAGACTCTTCAGACTACGGAGTTGGATTTCGTGTGGTCCGTGGCCCGGATTGGAAATGGGAGAACCAAGATGGCGGTGAAGGGTTTTTAGGGACGATCACGGAGATTGGTGGACCGGGTCTGACGCAGCCTCCGATCAAAGGCGTCAACGTCATTTGGGACAACGGTTGCAAGAACTTGTACAGGGCTGGCCTCGAGGAAAAGTTTGACTTACGTGTCTATGATATCGCTTCAGATGGTATGGAACAATAAAAAAAAAAGACCATATTTTTATACCCGGTGTTCTGACGACAATTTAAATGTTATTGTTAAAAAAGCAAGGAATACAAAAAAAAAAAAAAAAAAAAAAAAAAAAAAAAAAAAAAAGGAATTACAGCAATGGCTTAAGGCATATTTTTAATGAATCATAAATCAAGATATTTTGAATAGATCTTATTTAAATCGTAGGCTACCTAGATCCTATCAAATTGTCATCAACTATCTTTTTTACTAATAGATCAGGGGTTCTCAACCTTCCTAATGCCACGACCCTTTAATACACTTCCTCATTTTGTGGCGACTCCGCTGACCTAGATCGTATCGAATTGTCTTCAAAAATAATACACTACCTAGAGCGTATACAACTTCTTCAAATATTTTATACTTTCAAACCCGCAATTGTTTGGCATGTTAATATTTCAGTGTATATATATTGTTTGTATGTTTATTGTAAACACTCTTACTCAGGAACACAACATGAGTCTGTGAAGTGTGACGGTTGCAGCGCCGAGACTATCCGAGGAATCCGATGGAAGTGCTCCGAATGTCAAAACTCAAATCTCTGTTCGCAGTGCTACAGCAACGACAAGCACGATGTCAACCATCAGTTCCTGCGCTACGACAGTCCTGAGCCGAAAAAGTAAAATATGTCATCTTTCTAACAATTTTGTAAAATTAATATCGTACTATGCTTAAATAGCTCTGAGACGGGAAACATTCCATAATTTATATATATATATTGTGAATTTTTTTTCTTCTAAAAAACAACAATAAATAAAAAAAAAACTATACATCAAGTTCACCAACACAAACATTAGTCAGTGCTCTTGGTCTCTCTCGTCTTGACGTTTGCAACCCTGTCTGTCAGTTACAGCAAATACTTCTTAGAAAAATTTCAAAAGGTTCAAAACTCAGCTGCTAGGCTAGCTCTACAGGCTAAAAAACACGCCATCACGTCAAACCATTACTTTATTCACTTCATTGGCTCCCTTTACAAGCGCGGATTGACTACAAACTCTCTGTTCTCTGCCACAATTTTTGCTCGAATTCCTGCCGTTCCTTTCTAACGGAACTTCTCTCTGTCTATTCACCCCTTCGACTGCTTCGCTCCTCCGCAGACGTGCGTATTCTTTCTGTCCCCGCGACTCGCACAAAAACATACGATGAACGATCGTTCTCTTCATGTGCCCTTAAACAATGGAATTCTCTACCATTACACATGCGCAATATACCGACCATCACAGTCTTCAAAACTGCACTCAAAACACATCTCTTTAAACTCTACTATCCTGACTGAACCCCCCCCCCCCACCTTTTTTTTCTGACCGACCAACAATGCTGCTGCGTGCCGTCCAAGGCTTGAGATAGTTCTGGAATGGGTGGAGTGAATACACATTTGTTTTGTTTTATTTAATTATTGGACGTTAATTTTTAAGTTCATGATTATGTTTGTTAAATTGCATGTACAGCGTGGTGAGCACAGCCCTAGGCTTGGGTACCACGTTATTTAAAATCACCAATAAAAAATAAAAACAATAAATATATTTATGAGTTATTCAAATAAATGACCTTGGTCAATACCCGAAAGTAATTAAAAAACAAAACAACGATGCTAGATGCTAATTTTTAAAAAAATGAAAATGTCAATACTATCGTACACTACATCCACAAAATATCTTACTTACGTTTTTTTAATTTGAAAATGAAATACATATAATAATTGTTGAATTATAAATCCATTTTTGTACTCCATGGGTTAATGTTTCATTTTTAGAATATTTAAAGTACCCAAGCGTTCAGAGAGCCAAAAGGTCCAAGCTATGGGCATATTTCCTGGGGCATCCGTGTCTCGTGGGCGTGACTGGAAATGGGGTGGTCAAGATGGTAGGTGACTTAACAATATGTCGAAGTGTTTAATGAAACCATGCACTTTCTTTATACAAACTCAGATTTATCTTCATTAGAAAATATAAATAAAAGGAATGCATTCAAGCCTAGTAAATGAATGAAATAGCAAAACGAGGTATGTGGAAGCTTGAACTAGAGAACAGGACAAAAAACAAGGACGTTTCGGAATAGAGCCTTCTTCAGCTAACAATAGAAATTAAAATATAACAAAGAACTGTGCACAGTAAACCACTCAAGAAGTATCCATTGGTGTCGCCGGTAGTGGGAACACAGGAAGCGCGAGAATATAAACATTGGCACTGTGAAAAATGAGGTCCACAATAATAATGGACCAGAATATCCAGGGATACATAGACACACAGCAATAAGAAAAAATAGATGAAATTATGTTCTCTAGTTCAAGCTTCCACATACCTCGTTTTGCTATTTCATTCATTTATCCTTATTAAGCCATTTAAGCTATATAATAAGGCTTGTTATTTTTAAGAAAATATTATGGGTTTTTTTAATACTAAAAGGAAATTAATTAACTGGGAAAATAAACGTTGTGTTATAGGGTATATTTCCATTATTCACGTAGGTGGTGAGGGAAGCGTCGGTCGTGTCCTCTCCTTAGAAGATACCGGAAATTCCTCCTACAGAAGTTCAGCCTCTGTCCAGTGGCCGTCCGGCTCTAAAAACGTTTACCGTCTTGGGCACAGGGGAAACGTTGATCTGAAATGTACGAAGGCGACACCTGGAGGATTTTACTACAGAAATCACATGCCCATATTTGGTAAATGGAAGAAAATTGCTGTGCATTTTTTAAAATATAAACACATGCACAAGTACAATCATGCAAATACAAGTCAAGTACAAACACAAATAATACAATTACAATACATAAATACAAAAAAGTTGATGTTACTGGATGCTGGATTAAATGAGAAAATATATCCAGAACTCAATATTTTTCTGCGTTGGGCAATCGGACTCTTATACCAGTACACAGGAATGACAATTATTTTGGTGTCCAAGAAACTATATTTAAATTTTATTTTAATTATAAAATATTTTTAACACCATTATTATAACTATAATTATTATTTTATGTTAGTTATCCAATACTCATAATTTTAAAAAAAAATTACAGTAATAAAATGGGGAAAATGATAAAATATTGAAGGAGACGCAAATAATATCTATTTAAAAATGCGACACTCCAATTTATTTAATCAAATTTAATGTACCGACGATTCTGCGCTGATCACAGTTACCTGTGCAATCAAGTTTCTACTTAAATTGCTGTCAAGTGTTTCATTAGCCTACCCGAAGTGACACTTTTGGTTAATCGTGTGAATGCCAAAATCAAACAACAAAATTAATACAATACAAAATCTTATTGCACTTAAAAAATATATGACTACACGTTGCACGCATTATTTGTGATTGGCGGCCCGTAGATATCAAATATATTAACGGATTCAGCCAACAAACTACAAACTGCATCATTCTGTTAGAAGAAACGCTGGAATTTTAACTTTTTTTTTGAAAATATACATACCAAGAGAAAACCCACCAATCAATGGCGGCGGTGAAGGTGCCATCCACTCAAGTCGCTTGACAGAGCATGCAGTCGTGTACCGCACTTGACATGAAACCCAATTGGTGCTGTATCTAGGAATTGTATTTGCCGTGCGTATTGAGCACGGCATTACAGCTATACGTACACATCTAGAGAATTGTATGTCACCCACGGGTTCTATTATTTTAATATAGGTCTCTACGATACTTAAACTCACAATTTGCTTTTTTCTGACAACGCCAGGCAAGGAACAGCCGCCTGAGAAAGCAGCTCGATTTAAAGTCGGTGACCAGGTCAAGTGTTCAGTTGAAGCTCTAAAGCTAAGGAGTCTACAGCTGGGCCACGGAGGCTTCTCAATGGACATGGTTCCGGTAATAAAAAAAAATTACAAAGTAGAAAAAAAAAGTTCTAATAGTGAAATGTATTGACTTGGGTCTCTCCATTATATCTCTCGTTGTCATTTCTTTCTGCCTCTCACTAATATATCTATTGCTCTTTCTCACAATCGGTCTTATAGATTATTTAATTGTTTCACTATTTCTCTAACTTATTCAATACCTTACACAGTCTCTTTATCTCTTTCTCCAAGTGTCTAGTTTTCATTTTAAATATCTCTTATCTAATTTAAAAGCCTCAAATTTAACTAAATTGCTTTTGTTACTTTAAAGGAGTTTAAAAAATAAATAAATAAGAAGCTCAATCAAAATTTCAAAAGTTATCTTAAGCCACTCTTATCTTAAGCGACTCTTATCTTAATCCACTCTTATCTTAATCCACTCTTATCTTAATCTACTATTATCTTAATCTACTATTATCTTAATCCACTCTTAACTTAATCCAATCTTATCTTAAGCCACTCTTATCTTAAGCCACTCTTATCTTAAGCCACTCTTATCTCATTAATCGTACATCATCCAAAACATACCATCGCTTTGAGAAGGAATTCAAGTGTGCAAGGAAGTGCAACATTCCGTTTGCGACATTGAAATTTTGCTTTAGGTTTATTGGACGCAAACATTTTATTCACTACATAAGACACTATTTGTAGACTTTAATTATTTCAAGACAACGTAATAAATAAAACAAGTTTGGCTTAAGTCTTCATTAGTCTTAAGTGGGTCCTAAAGTTGTTGTTTTTGTTGTTGTTTTTTTTAAGTCAATTATTCTTAATGACAAAATGTCGTTATGGTTATTTTGTTTAAATCCATATTTGTGTGATTGCTATATTGAAATATGTTAATTTTATTCTAAACTTATGAGCAGTCAAAAAAGTGAAAATTAGCCTTTTTTTCTATTAGGGTAATAATTGTATTTTTAAAAAAAAATAATTAAGTAACGTTTCGTATTTTATCATTTTTCACGTTGTTAATGAAGAATATTTCTGACAATGATTTTTACATTCAAATCAAAATGTAATTTTTGTCATCTCTGTAATTTTTTCGTACGCCCATACATCTTTATGCGATAATTCACTATGATGATCACAGATAAAATAGAATGATGTCTTAGGATATACTTTTGTTTTGACTAAGCTGATCAACATCCCTGGATCTGTCAAGTCTATTGACGACGATGGGGACGTCGTTGTGGTATACCCCAACGGCAAGCAGTTTATGTATCACCCTGACGCCCTGAGTAAGGTAATTTACATAACAAACGAGGTGTACAATTTAAACATCTATAAATTTATTGGTAAATTTATAATTTTGAACTAATTTGTACGAGATCTGCTAATGGGAAAACAACGTTGTACATCCTGATGTTTCTAAGCGTTATATCGATTGAATGGAAGATGCGTTTTTTTTTTTTCTCTTTAAAAAAAGGGGGTGACGTGAAATGAAATTACTGAAAAGTATGAACTCATTTTAAGCCTTTGTCTGCAATGACAGAAACAATGCATATGTGGTTAACTATTTAAAAAAAAATCATAATAAAAAAATATACATTGTTCGATGAACCTATCACACTTCTAATGAACGTCTACAGGAAAAATTATAATAGAATTTTATTGTACGAAATAAGAACGAATTATTCTCTCTTTAGAAAGTGAAATTTGAAAACAAAATAACGCATCATGAAAGTTTAAATTATTTCGATAAAATGTGTAAACATGTTCCATATTTTATATAATTAATTTAAGCTAAATCACAAACATGTTATTATTTATTTATTAATAGCATTATTATTGTTTTTGTTGCCAATGTCCCTCTACGGATTTTAATAATCAAAATATTAACACATTTAATACATTTTTTTTTTCACTTTTGCTTTGGCAGGAATAAGATCCAAGTGAAAGATACCTTACTAATACAGACTTTTATTAGAATCGAGTGCCAGAATGTGTTTTATGTAACAATTGATGTTTCTGATGATGGCTATTTAGAATACAACTATTTGTTTTAATGTATTCCTTCATATGCAGATTTCAGTTAAGATTCATCGTTCGCTGGCCATTAATTTTATTCTCTCCCTGTTAATTTAATATATATTCTTTATTTCAAATCTGTTTTTAAGCAGTAACTCAAGTATAAAGGCGTTGAACTGAGCTAAAGCTTTCAAGTAGTTTAATGAGACCCAAGCCTTTGTGTAATTAATGCTTTAAAAAGAAGTATATATGTATAAATTAAATTCACATAACCTATATATTTATGTATCCACATAAAATATTTTTAATCAGCAATGTTTACCTTTGAAACATTTTTTTTTTATTGAGAGGTTAACGTGGAGCATATAAAAAGAAGTTACTTTTTAAATAGCTGGGTTATTGTGGATAATTAAGAAGCAGTGAAAACATGTTACTGCCAAGACTTGTTTTACTAAAACACTTTATATTGTATCTACCTTATAAACTAAAGTTGTGATTCCATTAAGCTCATATACAAAAAACAAAAACATATTAGCTCATGTAGTTATTGTGTAAAATTAGCTAGTTACTGCCATAACCGATGTGTGAATTAATAGAGTATGGGGGTGGGGGGAGGTTATATGGGCTCAGGTGAGAGGTTATATGGGTTCAGGTGAGAGGTTTTATGGGTTCAGGTGAGAGGTTTTATGGGTACATGTGAGAGGTTATATGGGTACAGGTGAGAGGTTATATGGGTACAGGTGAGAGGTTATATGGGTACAGGTGAGAGGTTTTATGGGTACAGGTGAGAGGTTTTATGGGTACAGGTGAGAGGTTATATGGGTTCAGGTGAGAGGTTATATGGGTTCAGGTGAGAGGTTTTATGGGTACAGGTGAGAGGTTATATGGGTACAGGTGAGAGGTTATATGGGTTCAGGTGAGAGGTTATATGGGTACAGGCTAGAGGTTATATGGGTACAGGTGAGAGGTTATATGGGCTCAGGCGAGAGGCTTAGGTGAAAGGCTACGGGTTGGGGGTTCAGGTGAGAGGATTTAGTGGTTCAGGTGACTAGCTATAGTGTGTTCAGGTGAGAGACTATAGAGGGTTCAGGTGACAGGCCATAGAGAGTTCAGGTGAGAGGCTTTAGGAGGTTCAATTGAAAGACCTTAGAGTGTGCAGGTGAGAGGCTTTAGGAGGTTTAGGTGAGAGGCTATAGGGATTTCAGTTGAGAGGCCTTAGGAAGTTCAGGGGAAAGGGTTTAGAGAGTTCAGGTGAGAGGCTTTAGGAGGTTCAGGTGAGAGGCTATAGGGATTTCGGTTGAGAGACCTTAGGAGGTTCAGGTGAAAGGGTTTAGAGAGTTCAGGCGAGAGGCTTAGGTGAAAGGCTACGGGTTGGGGGGTTCAGGTGAGAGGATTTAGTGGTTCAGGTGACTAGCTATAGTGTGTTCAGGTGAGAGACTATAGAGGGTTCAGGTGACAGGCCATAGAGAGTTCAGGTGAGAGGCTTTAGGAGGTTCAATTGAAAGACCTTAGAGTGTGCAGGTGAGAGGCTTTAGGAGGTTTAGGTGAGAGGCTATAGGGATTTCGGTTGAGAGGCCTTAGGAGGTTCAGGTGAAAGGGTTTAGAGAGTTCAGGTGAGAGGCTTTAGGAGATTCAGGGGGGAGGCTATGGAGAGTTGGTTAAAAAGTAGGTTTAAAGTTTCATCTGGTAACGGGTCCACAGGTGGCTAGGAGTTTACGGGGCTGGAATGACAGGCGTACGATACCAAATGACTTTTTTTTTTTTAATCAAGCGATCGGAATTGATTTCGAATTAAGGAGTGTTCAACTAAGACCACGGGCAATGTGATAGAGCTGGGCAACATCCTGTCGGTCAACTCAAAGCAAAACTCAACAACAGTTTTAATGTGGGCCTTTACAAAAAAGGAAACGTATTTATTATTGATAACAATTTTCTTTGAAAACACGTTGAGGGATTTGGTCTGTTTCAGTCTGAAAAATGATCTCTGACTTTGAGCAATGAATCTCAAGCATATTTTGTTGATACCGTTTAGGACATAGTTAAAAATCTACAAATACTTTAAATGATGGTGTATGTAAAAATATGTCCATGGCGTAACATATAATTTTTTATATATATATTTTTAATTGCAAGGGTTGTGACATTATATTTGGTGCAAATAATATTTACTTCAGCGAGATATCTGAATGAGTATTCATATTTTTAAAGGATTGTGTATCATACGATTTCTTCAATTAGCCGGAGCAATGGAAAGCAACAAGTAATGAAACAATAACATTGATATCTTTTGATTTTAAAACTAAGAAATGGATATTTTAATGCCCTGTAATTAATGTTATAATTAATTATATTTTATTGCTATTTATACTATACACAATGTTTATATACATACATTTAAAATTCTGTTTATTATGATTGGATTTACCAGTATATTGCAAATTTCGATTTAAAAAAAATATTTTACTATGGAAAATCCAGACTATAATGAATGTTTCAGACTGAGAGTGGGCAGGTTCTTTTAATTTTATTTCTGTAACGGAAAAAGGAAGTTTTATAGTATATTTATGGAAATAAATACCTTTAATGGTCATCTTTAAGCATTTATTGAAATGTTTTCTTTTAGAGCGTTTTGGAAAATAAGCGGTTTGAGTTGTCCTTTTATGTACGAGAGAGCATGTTAGCATACGCTAGAAAAAATTGAAAACATATTTAGTTAGAGATTATCTGACTACAGCGGAGAATACACACGTGACCCATGACATATTAAAGTGTAATCTAAAACAAAATTTTGGCTTTGAAAATTTTAGTATTCATATTTATAGACTTTTACCTCCAGTAACTAAAAAATAAATACCAAGCAAGGCTCTGGTCAGATGATATACACACTAATTACAGTTCGTCAAAAAAAAAACAAAACAAGTTTTAGTTTTAAAAAACAAACAAAACTTGCTAGAAACAAACACGAATACATTGCCACAACTTGCCACAGCGTCCTTCAAACCTAGAACTGTGTCCTGCACGTCTAGCACAGCGTCCTGCTAGCCTAGCACCGAGTCCTGGGATCCTAGCACAGCGTCCTGCTAGCCTAGCACCGAGTCCTGGAATCCTAGCACTGCGTCCTGCTAGCCTAGCACCGAGTCCTGGAATCCTAGCACAGCGTCCTGCTAGCCTAGCACCGAGTCCTGGAATCCTAGCACAGCGTCCTGCTAGCCTAGCACCGAGTCCTGGAATCCTAGCACAGCGTCCTGCTAGCCTAGCACCGAGTCCTGGAATCCTAGCACTGCGTCCTGCTAGCCTAGCACCGAGTCCTGGAATCCTAGCACTGCGTCCTGCAATCCAAACCTGCGTACCCCAACATTTTGGTAAGAAACCTTGGACTAGAGAGCTCTAAATAGATCTTGTGTATAACGTTGTTCTGGAATTTGTGCAGTATTTTATTTAGTAGTTAGAGTATCTTTGTTAGCCCCTATTCGTTTAAAGTGATCTTAAGCTGTCACCAAATCCTTCATTTAAATTATCACTGAGCTTTTATCATAGATATTAACTTTTATTTTCCTTATATACTTAAGCATTTACAAAAAATTATAATTACAATTTAAGGAATTTAAAAAGAAACAATTAGCAAATAAAAGTTAATTCTTGTCTCATGTTATTCAGATGCATTTAAAAAAAATGATAAAGTACTTGCAGTATGTTATGCTTAACAATTTGTTACTCATATGTTAGAGTCAGTCACACAAACAACATATAATTATTCTAACTAAACAATTGTGAAATATAAATAGACGTCAAGAAATCAGAAGGAAACAGAAAATAATAAATGTCTAAAAGACCAAAAATATATATTTTTTACATCAAATTCAAATGGTTGTCATGTGATCACTGGGCAACAGCTGCCTCCTGTACAAAACGCATTAACCAGCACGCGATCGATTGGCGTGGCAACTATGAGTCACAAGGGTTCTCTTAATTTTTGTACTAAGCCCACGAATAAAATCAAACCATATTGTTTTAAATAAATATTAATGTTATTACATTACGATATACCATTTTAAAGCAAACAAATAATTTGATGGGAAAAGTTAACACTTCGATGCAACTTGATTGACACATATACATAAAAATATATATTTAATTATATATATATATATGTGTGTGTGTGTATATATATATATATATATATACACATGTCGCTAAATAGATATAAATTTAAGACTTGAAAACATCTACTGTAAAAAACAGATGTTTGGGCCCAAGCCTTTCTTTCAATAGTTAAGCTTGGCCTAGTCAGAAAACATGATTTAAATTGTAATCTCAATTTAAAAATGTTTTAATTAAACACTGGACAATCAACGGTGGTTTCGGCAAGATGCCTTCTTCAGAAGACAATACAAAACAGGAAACAACATACGTGTCTCAGTAATGTCAATGTAGGTCTATGTTTAGAACAGGAAGAAACGAGCAAACATATCCAGACATAAATATGTATGTGTTTATTTCATATAATTATTAGTATGTAGTTAAAATTAGACTTTTGCAACATGGCCCTTTAAATTAAGTTAAGTTAAAAACATGGGAGTGTCCCCTTAGACTTTACCATGTTTTAAAATTTAGCTCTAAAAGAAGTGATGCGTTTTGGTGACATAACGTTGGTGATGAATAAAATGTATTGGCTTAACAATTCCTGCAAAAAAAATAACAATAAACTCACATAACAAACATGTCACTCTCAGAATCAAATCAAAACAATGGATTAACTCTACCAAATTTTTGATACAATTAGTGTGTCTAAAGCTGAGGTTTACTTGACGTGGTGTACAAGCAATCCACAGTTAGAGAATAGTCTCCTTTTTTTCATGCAAAGCAAGATGTGCGACTCTTTACGCTTTTTCAGGGAAAACAATCCATTTGGAAATCGGAAATTTTCTGTATGACGTAAAATGGAAATGAGTGGAGCTACGCATTTTAAAGACTGTGTCTTTATTAACTGCATCACTCTTTCTTCGTTTGCTTGTAAACTCTTCGCTTTTCTGAGTACATACGGGGAAAAAAATTATACATTTGTATGATTTGTGTTACTTATGTATTGTGACACATTTCCTTTTTGGAATTTTGTGTACTTGCTATAATATATAGGCGACTAATTATTCATTATATATGGAGCATTTATTTATTTTTTAAATATTTTTTTTTGTTCGCGTTTTTGATAGATAGAATTAACTACAACGCATCATGTTCAGTATTGATTATTTCAGCAATTTAAGATCATGAGGCTTGGACTTCGCGTTGTTCGTGGACCTGCCTGGAGATACGGCGACCAGGACGGAGGCGAAGGTCATGTTGGCACAGTGGTAGAAATAGGTGGGCAGAACTTGCCTACACCTGAGCAATGTGTGACAGTGTCCTGGGACACGGGGACAAAGAAGGTGTATCGGGTCGGCCACCAGAAAGCGTACGATCTGCTGGCTTACGACAACGGACCTTGTGGTGAGTACTAGGCTTCAGATGGTGTAAAAAAATAATGATAATAATAATAATTGTATGCCAACTACATTGAGCGCATGCGTAGTATTGAACAGATCTTTGTGAATATTGAATAAAGTTTACATGGTTCATGTGATCTGACGGTGGATACTAATTAAATAACATGGACAGAAAAATTTAAAAGAAATCTCCACTGACTTACTGATTTAGTGATTAACTAATTATAAGAGTTATATTTCAATGAACATTGTAGTTTTAATAAATTTTAATAGAAATTATAAATGGCAATTCAAAATGAAAATACATTTTAATACAGTTCATTTTGTAAAACCTGTTTTCTATACCGTGTTATTTCTTGTTTTGTTTTTGTCTTGTCTCCTGAAGAAGGCTCTTAGCCAGACAATTATCTTTTGTATTGCCCTGTCTTTCTATTTCAAGCTTGCCATGCCTTGTTCTAGTATTTACATTTTAGTTAGGTTAGCATCATCTCCTCTAGGTAATTTTAAAGTTTGTTTAAAAAGTGTGTTAGGAGATAAAAATCTTTAAAATCTATTTCTAATTATCCTAACATATTTTTAAAAAAAATGATGTTGTATGTTATTATAGAGGAATAATTGAAAAATTATTCTCTTAGTCACAAGAACTCCATCATAAAATAATTACATTTTCTTAATGAAGCAAATACTAATTGATATTCATTTCAAAGAAACGTATGTTTGAAACCTTATCACAGGTGTCTTCCACCCTAACACCGTGTGCAGTGGCTGCGAGGAAAACGGTATTGAAGGATTCAGGTGGAAGTGCTCAGAGTGTGAAGAGGTCAACTTGTGCTCATCCTGCTACCACTCAAATAAACACAGCACTTCTCACCCTTTTCTAAGATTTGACAACCGTTCGTCTGTTGGGTGGGTTGCATGTGTGTGACATGCACTGCATTTATTTAATAATTACTGTGATGTATCTATATTATCAAATGCAACATACATCACATCAATAAATATACAGCGTGGGCCAATAAAAGTGAGAACATATCATAAAATCTAGGGCAACGTTTCATTGACAGAAGCATAAACGAGTGGCGTCGATGCTTCGAAAAAGTTGTTGAGAAGCAAGGAGGACACATTGAACATGATTTCTAATTAGCTAAATATTTTGCACAAAAAAAATTCCATGAAGAATTATAATTAATTAAATTATATTTTGAAATAACTCATATGCTACGAGATGTTCTCACTTTTATTGGCCCACCCTTCACATATTTTGACTCAGATATGATTTGCCTGATAAACCGTTTATAGATTATAACTAGTTTCGTATGATAAGAACATTCAGATATATTCAAGGTATACCAAGGAAAAGTGTTAATGCATGAAACAAACTTTATCCAGAGTATCCAAGGGTGGGGGAGTTCGCCCTTTCAATCATTCTTGCAACAGTTGGTCCATTTGAAATACTCGCACCATACTTGTTCTGTTATAAATGTAACATTACGAAACCAATATTTATTTGGTTTAATCATATTAAGTCAGTTTATTTTTTTTATTTTGCTTAACCACTGTTATATGTTTTATATTATTTAAAACTTACATACCAACATCAGCGATGTCTAAATCTCCACAGCGTGGCCTGCAAAAAACGTAACGACTGCAGCTCTGAAAGATGCCGAGCCCTGGGCATTTTCGTTGGGGCCACCGTTCGCCGAGGACCAGACTGGGAATGGAAAGACCAGGATGGTGAGCCTCGTAGTGAAATTTTCTCAAAGGATTTATTTAAAAATCTACTATAAGAATCAAAAGAACTGCAGCTACCATGTATCCTTAAACTGATAGAACATCAGCTCTGTCATAGGTAAATCATTGGATCCATTTCATTCGTATCGGGTTCATATCATTTTAACAGGGTTAATTTTTTAGCATACCTTCATGAAGCCGAAGATATAGATTGTATGTAAGTAAACATGAAAATGGGAAAAGAAAACTCTAATACTAAAGCCATCTTAAAATAAATAAACAATATTCTCTTTCCAAAAAAAACTATATATATTAAAAAATTTTAAAAAGTTTTCATTGTTGAAATAAAGTGTTTAAATTTGAGTTAATCCCACTTTGCCTTAGGGCCTGTCAAGGAAGGAACAGTTATACAAATATCCAACTGGCTTAAGTCTTTCCGAGGCCAAATCAAGGTGTCGTGGACAGGCGGCTCCACTTACTCCTATAGATTAGGTGTTGATGGCAAGCTGGATCTGTCGTGTGTCGTTCCAAGCCAAGGAGACTACTATTACAAGAGCCATCTGCCCATTGTTGGTAGGTCCCGATACAATTTTATTGGAATTCAATTGAGAAATTTAACCTGTAATTGAAATTAATAATTAATTATCATAGATGAACGTGCTTATTTACAAATGTTTTTTTGCTCTCGGGAGAAAAAAAATACATGCATTGAGGGTTATCTTTATCTGAGCTCTCCAATCATTAACATTTTCTGTGTTCTACTTACTACTATGGGGATTTAGAGCGATATATATTACTAAAATCAAAGGCAATAATTTAAGAAGTTTACTCATACCTTAGCACATTCCTGAAAGTGAACAAGGATAATGAGAAACAATTATATATATATATATATATATATATATATATATATATATATATATGTATACACATCTTTTTTTCTCTATAGACTCTATTTCACATATGTGTATCTTCATATTTCTTTTAGCACATTCCTGAAAGTGAACAAAGATAATGAGAAACAATTATATATATATATATATATATATATATATATATATGTATACAAATCATTTGTTCTCTAAAGACTACATTTCACATATGTGCATCATCATATTTCTAAACGGAGAGATCGTGATATAAAAAATTAATGATCTGAAGAAACAATGAGTACGTTTTAAAAAAAAAAATCCTTTGGATTAACTTCGCTTTTGTTCGTGTGTTTCTGGCTGGGTGAGAACTATCTTCTGACGGCTAGTCGACCCACTTCCCGTTATCCTATCGAGCTAAAACTTGGCAAATAGACTTGTCATTCACAACACATTTTTTTTTAAATTTTCAGCCCCACCCTACTACTCCGACCCCAAAATCAGTTTTTCCTCTTTATTTTAGGGACATAGGTACATATGACGTCATTGATTTCACAAATAATATTCCTGATAACTGAGATTCTTTTTAATATATATATATATATATCGCAAGTGTGTTTGGTGCGTAATATTTGCTACTTACGTTCGTTTAATTAAAGTCGGATTTGGACCTGGTGTGTCGTCCACGAGAAGCACAACACCGTTTTACAAGCTACGATAGAAAATTGTGCAAATTGGAATGTTATACGTTCTATTACAAATGTCTGTGCTTTTTAAATCTTAATATTTTTATAGTGAAATGTCGTGAGCCGTGAGGTTTAAAGCGATGAAGATTCGCCTTTGGATAATGACACATATATGTTAGTTTTATTCTCAAATCTTAACAAAATGTGTGTGTTTGTCAGGGGTGCAAGTTTTGCAAGTCTTAGAACCGTCTCTCATTTGTGGATATTTTCGATTGCACGCCATGATTTCGATACAAAAAATTGTTTTAAGTGAAGTTAGCCTTCAATCATGTTACAACCAGTCGTGAGAAAAAAAAAACATTTTAAAATCATTTCCCATCGTTCCAAAGTCACCTTACAGTTACGTAATGCTGCATTGACAGGTGCAAACAATTTATTTGTACACTATACAGTTCATATTTTTTACATAACTAAAAATTATGACGAATAAAAATCAGATTTAAAAGTATGAGGGATCAGGCCTACTTTTTTCTTCTTTTTTTTCCTTCTTTCTTTAAAATGGATACTTTTTATTTTTAACCAATATATTTTTTTTTGTGCCAAAGGTCAAATGAATGACGAAGAAACAGATTCCAGCCTAGACTTGTCATCTTCACTTTCAATGCTACAAGTCGACGGGGATGACCTGGCGAGTCTGTTGATGCTAGAACTACTTGGGGACGGTGTAAGATAATAGTGTTTTTTTTTCCTCTTAAACTATACAGCTACACATTTAATGGCGAAACAACTTTCGTTCAAAATTCATCCGCATTGAAATTAATTTCACTTTTAACCTGATCTTAAAGATTAAAAAAAAAAAAAAAAATAAATTAAAATGTTAAAAAGCAAAAACAAAAACAATTTGGGGACGGTGTAAGATAATAGTTTTTTTTTTTCCTCTTAAAATATACAGCTACACATTTAATGGCGAAACAACTTTCGTTCAAAATTCATCCGCAATGAAAATAATTTCACTTTTAACCTGATCTTAAAGATTAAAAAAAAAAAAAAAACTAACTTAAAATGTTAAATGGCCGACACACAAACAACTTAAAAATTGTTTAGCGTTTAATCTTAAACCATTTAACAAGCTGAAGTGTTTGGAACAGTTTCAATCAAACATGTAATTCATTCATAGAATGTGTATGTTCTTTCTTGTTGTTGAGTTGATTGATTCGCAAGAGATTAATTCTAATGGACGAAAAGCGTATACGTCACCAAAAGAAACATTGGTTCATTAATATAGTCAGTGTCCGCCCTATAAAATTTGGTTCTGTAGGCAAGAACAATAAATGCCACACTTCACTAGTCAATCGTGATGGAGAAAAAACAAAACAAAAAATAGCCAAATACAGTTTTTGTTTAGTAAAAAGAAATAAAAGTTATTTTTCTTTGTTGTTTGAAGCATAAAATCAAATGATAAAAATAGAAATTAATACAATTTATAAGTGTCCCAATTTACAATTATTGAAATTAAATTGGAAACGGACAGCATTTGATTGTTGATATCTGAATTTGCTTACCCAAAGACAGAAGTGGGAAATTTCCAGGTTTGACTTTTAAATATGAAGACGAAATGTATCGTGGGGGAAATCATTGAACACGAAAATTTTTATTTCTTTGAAATCAAAAAAGTTATTCAAATTTTTCAGAAAGTATTTTCAAACAAGTTCCCAAAAAATTGTGACATAAATTAAGAAGGATCATCATTTTCATTTAGAAAACTGACATTTTAAAAGTGGTTAAAATCAGCCTTCTTTATTTCATCTAGGAGAAAGTTTCATTTCAACTTGAGTTCTTAACATTTTGAACTTGACCTCAGATTATTTCCGTGGCCCTTTTTTAAATTATTTAATTCTGATATTCAATAACAATAATAAGCGACCTAGCAAAGCTTTGTAATTAAATATTAATTGCTCTCATTTTTGTGTTTAAAGCTACTTGATTCAGTGACCGCCAAGTCCAAGGAGACACAATATCTGAGGATCGGGTTCAGGGTAGTCCGGGGTCCAGACTGGATCTGGGGTAATCAGGATAAGAGTGAAGGTCACCTGGCGACAGTTGTTGACATCGGCGGTTGTGACAAAGTCAACATTCCGGATAAGTGCGTAGCCGCTCTGTGGGACTGTGGCTCAAGAGATATTTACAGAGCAGGGGCTGCCGGTGGTTTTGATTTGAGAATCTTTGACACGGCTCCTTGTGGTATGAGTTAGACATGAATCCGTAAATTATCAATAATTTGATTTTAAATGTTAATCCATTACTAGGTTTAATATATATATATACATATAAAAATATATACATTATTTTGTATCTAAACGCATAGTTAATATTTACAGCGAAATAAAGCTATAAACAAAGAATAATGTGACGTTCCTGTTGGTAATAATCAACAATTTTAATTAGACATTGAAATACAATATACTGCGTTGTGTATATTAAGAAAATGTTAGGATCGATGTGTTGCCCTCTTGACACAGGCATTCAACACAGTTCAGTCAGCTGCTCGTCGTGCAAGGTGCCACGCATCCAGGGCATGAGATGGCAGTGTCAGGTTTGCGCTGGTGTCAACCTGTGCTCGGCGTGCTACGGGGATGATCAGCATGACGTCGACCACGCTTTTTGGAGAGTGGATAACGCCTCCAGCAAACAGTAATCAAGTAGTCTTATTACATGTACTGTTTTTATTTGATAGTTCTTTGTAACCCTCATCGCCGCACCCGAGCTGCCGCCAATGTGGGCACTTGCTCGCCGTGTACCCGATAAGAACGAGAAGCGGGGCAGTGAACCCTCCAGTAGCTTACGTCGAAAGTCTGATTTACGGCAATCTGCAGCAGATTCTGCACGCCTGTATGTGATTGCTGGGGCCATAAAAGAGCATTTGCTCGGCTCCGAAAAGATCATGAATATTTTAATGTTCTACTATGGCCAGTAGATCTACGGAGAAGAAGGTGTGGGAAAATTTCTGAGTATCCATAAAACATCTCGGCTTTGATTAGCATTTGGCTTTTGCGGATATCTGACACAAACTGCAATAGGCAGATGTAGCAAATAATGTAAAATCAATATCTTTTCTTTTTAAGAAAGGGTCGGAGTTGAAATGTGTAATTTTGTAATTTTAATTTACAATATCAAGGCATTAACATATTCAACCCCCATTTTTTATCTTGTAAATATTCCAGAGAAGTTCCTAGGCGAAGGGGAAGCAAGAAGGTCCAAGCCATGGGCATCTTCAAAGACGCAACAGTCATTCGCGGTCATGACTGGCGATGGGGTAACCAAGATGGTGAGTAAATCTCCTTGAACACTATGTATTTGTATGTCGGAACATGTGCTAGTTAAATTTACTTTTCTTTTTCTCTCCAGCAACTCATCCAATAAGTGCGACAATTTTAAAATATTTAATTACAATCCTGTAGCATTAATCGTTTTTATAAGACTTCGATTCAAGACAAATTGACGTATAACTTTACAATTATACAATTTGTGTAAGTCTATAAGTTTATTATATCATTACATAAAAAATATCATCAAAATAAATTATCTGGTTTTTGTGTTACCACTCAAGATCATTCGATTTATTGTGCTGATTGATTTTCTTGCTTTATATCATACGTTATTTATTATTTTAGTATTAAATTTGACAAAATATTGATCGCTTCGATATTTTTTTTTTAAATACTCATAAAAAAGCTTCAGTCCTACACGAAAGTAAAAATAAATACTCAATTCTCTTCAATGGCTCAATTTTATTTTAATTGATAAATGGTGATAGCATTTGCATTTATTTAAAAAAATTAAGAACTGTTTTATAAGTTAGAATTGTCATAACACTCTGGTCTTTGCTGGTGACCAGCTTTTATTTTTAAGAGCATTGGGACGATCCCAAGGTTTAAATGTTTACAAGAATGGTTTTTGAATCTGGTTTTTTTTTTTTTACATGAGAAATGTTTACCTTTTCATTGGTACTTTAACAAAGTGGTATTGAGAGGGAACTATGATTTACGTGGAGCCTAATAACGCGTTTGAAGCATTGTTCCGGTATATTGTCTAGTAAAACTTTTATTTTAGTTGCCTTAACTTTCGGTTAATATGTGGTGTATTGTTCTCTGTCACAGGGGGTGTAGGCCACCAGGGCCGTGTTCTGTCCATCGATGAATGGAACAAAAACTCTGGCAGGAGCAAGGCAGACGTTGAATGGAGGCCTGGGGCAAAGAACTCCTACCGTGTCGGTCATGATGGGAAAATGGACCTTACGTGTGTTAAGGTGGCAGCGGGGTGGTTCTATTATGTTGACCATTTACCACTTCTAGGTTGGTTGATGGACGAAGCTGATTTTAAATTAAGTTTATTTACAATCACGTGTGAAACATCTGATCAAATTATAGTAGAATGACACGTTTGTTCCTGTTTGGCCTGCTGATTATTAAAGGACAAGCACAAACCCACCCTCTCACCAACACACGTACACACACACAAAGCGCTTTGAGCATGCTATCGAGACAAACTCTATGCATGTAATCAATCATCATCCTATTATTGTATTTTTAAAAAAATGAAATAATGTTATCTTAATTTTTTTAAAGTATATTTTTGTGCTTTTTAAATTTTTTTTATGCACTAACAAAGTAAGTGTGCATGTGTAGTAAATATAATAGTGTGCAAAAAAATTATTACGGAGTTTAGTTAGCGTCCTCGCTGTTAATTTGAATAGTAAATATTAGTGTAACAGAAGCCCGTCACGTGATTTGCTTGTACAAGAGGTCAATAAACAACCGGCGCACCACACAAAAGAATAAACATAAATAACGATAATACTCATCAAGAAACAACTAACCACAACGTGCTGTGATATTCTTTACAGGTCAAGTGGAAGGTATCACATCCTGCTTTGAGGTCGGAGAGCACGTTAAAAGCGAAACTGAACTGTACCGGCTCAAGGAGCTGCAGGATGGCCATGGGGGGATCTCTCTGGACATGATATCGGTAAATATTTCTTTTTAGAACGATAACAAAACAGCAAAGGAATAAAATAGTACAACTTAGGTATGTTGTGGCTTGAAACAACAAAGGAATAAAATAGTAGAACTTAGGTATGTTGTGGCTTGAAACAACAAAGGAATAAAATAGTAGAACTTAGGTATGTTGTGGCTTGAAACAACAAAGGAATAAAATAGTACAACTTAGGTATGTTGTGGCTTGAAACAACAAAGGAATAAAATAGTAGAACTTAGGTATGTTGTGGCTTGAAACAACAAAGGAATAAAATAGTAGAACTTAGGTATGTTGTGGCTTGAAACAACAAAGGAATAAAATAGTACAACTTAGGTATGTTGTGGCTTGAAACAACAAAGGCGGTCTCAAAAGTCGTTTTACCGTGCTCTGTTTCTTGTCGTAGTTTCATTTTTGTCAGTTCCCCGAAGAAGGCTCTAAGCCGAAACGTTCACATCTTATTGTCCTGTCTTTTGTTTGAAACTTCCACATGTCTATATTCTACTATTTCATGCACACAGCCTGGATACACATGCCTATATTCTACTATTTCATGCACATAGCCTGGATGCACATGCCTATATTCTACTATTTCATGCACACAGCTTGGATGCAGTCCTTCATTTATTATCTTTTACAAAGGCATCAGTCACTTACTTTTCACTTCTTTTTATCAAAGTTTTCTTTTAAAACTAATAATATAGTAGGTATTGCTATCAAACCTTACAAAAGTAGTACATCTTGAGTAAAGACAACAAACTTTAAAAAATATATATAAAAACACAACACAATAATGCATGCACATGCTTTCCTCTTCCAGCACAACATCGGAAATCACAAGAAAATTAAACAGCCGCCAACAACACCACCCATCCCCCCCCCCCAACTTGCAAAAAGAAATTTAAAAATGAAGAAAATATTATAATAAAATGTCAAATTAAACTTCCCGGGTGTATAACGTTTAGAAAATGGATAAGTCTGAAAGGATTATAGAAGAAATATATCGTCTAAAAATGTTGGCATTGAGCATTAGCGGAAGTTAAAATGTCCAAATTGAATATAAAAATAAAATGAAAATTTAAAAAGTAGATTGAAGATCATCATTTAAAAAAAAAAGGATTTGCTAAAGTCCATAGGACGATATGGAATTCTAAAATTAGAATTCAGTTATACTAATAAATGCCAGTGCGAGAAAGATACATTAAACGCTCTTATTTTGAGTATCTCCGTTCAAAGCACATGAAAGGGAAAACTCTTTTCTTCAATATTCCGAAGATGCTCACGAAATCTATTAGTCAATATTCTGCACGGCACACTTTTTTTTTTTTTTATTAAGAGAAAGATCTCCAGAATACAATCCACTGATTCATGTTACAGCTAATTTTAAGATGAGTCGCTCAGAAACCGTATGATGCCCGTGGTATCTGTCATCTCGAAATAGGCTTTAAGCTCAAAGATTTAAGCATAGCATTTTTACTAATGCATTTAAAATTATGGACAGTTTAAAGGACATTACATAAGTTGCAAATCTACATTATTTTGGTGATTTTATTTCGGTTTCATTTCTTTAAGGTTGTGGCAGTATTTTCGATTTACAATAATCAAAGATAGATATACTTTTTTGGTTCATTAAGAAGATCAGCAGGTGATGTCTTGTAAAATTCCTGTCTAAGTGCTAAAAAACATTGCCTTTTTTTAATTTACATACTTTAAAGTTTCAAATTATTTTACATATCATAATTGTATTTATTAGGAAGAAATGTATGGCTACAATTAATCTGATTTTTTTTCGTAAAATTACGTCAATTACTCGAAGCACCTGAACAAAGTTGGAACAGTGTGTGGTTTCGACAGCGATGGTGACGTATTGGTCAAATTTGGAGACAGCAGTGCATATCACTTTAACCCGGAAGCGTTATCTAAGGTAAATGTAACAGTAAAATTTATAAAAAAGATCTATCTATCTATCTATCTATCTATCTATCTATCTATCTATCTATCTATCTATCTATCTATCTATCTATCTATCTATCTATCTATCTATCTATCTATCTATCTATCTATCTATCTATCTATCTATC
>CAXITT010000593.1:188778-204995 GCA_964033795.1 Lymnaea stagnalis | reverse complement strand
TATCTATCTATCTATCTATCTATCTATCTATCTATCTATCTATCTATCTATCTATCTATCTATCTATCTATCTATCTATCTATCTATCTATCTATCTATCTATCTATCTATCTATCTATCTATCTGTCTGTCCATCTGTCTGTCTATCTGTCTGTCCGTACGTCTATCTGCCTGTCTGTCTGTTCATCTATCCATATATCCACACAGGTATGGCTTAACGACCCAGTTGTCACGATCCTGGCAAACACCACCAAGGAAGAAGATGCTAGAAACACACAAAAAGGCGCGGCTTCATCTGTCGATTCTACTAACACCAAAAGCAGCTGCGAGAAGACGAATTCAAGTAGCAGGCCCCTGTGCAAGATCTGTTTGTCAGAGGAAGCTTGTGTGGCCTTTGTCCCGTGCGGACATATTGCCAGTTGCCCGGATTGCGCTAAGCGTTTGGAGAAATGTCCCGTCTGCCGGAGTGAAATTAAAAACTGGCTTCGTACTTTTATTTCCTAGTTTCAGTATGAAAAAAACAACAAATGCTGAGATAATCTATTGGAAGAAATGGAATATTTTCTATTGGTAATCCGCCAGGGGAATTACAAAATTTAATTGGTCTGTCTTGAACGGGATTAAAAGGTTCCAAAAGCTAAGTCAGAACCTTCCACAAAGTGGATTTGAAAACTCCTCAAAATTTTGACTCAACGAGTAGTTACGTCATTGTAATCGTGAATATAATGACACACCAATGAAAGCAAAAATTTAAATCATTTTCAGTTCAAAGAAAGACGAACGTTTTCTGAAAGTAATATTGATAATAATAATATATACATATATATATATATATATATATATGTATGTATGTGTGTGTTTCTAACTTTCTGATACACTTTCTTCAGAAGAGTGTTCTTATTTCTTTTGTATTTGGCCTTTTATAATATCGTTGTACTTTAGTATATATTGTGTAACCATATATCTAAGTAGTTCAACCAATGCATTGCTTGCGTAGTTCAACCAATACATTGCTTGTGGAGTTAAACATCTTTCTAACATGTGCTATGTAGTTTCTTAAACATGGTGTCTCGTTCATTACAGCATATATTTTAGTAAATATTCCATCTTTTCAATCAAGATGATAGTATAATGGATATAGAAGATACGATTATTGTAAATGCACTTTTTATTATCTCAACTTGAGAAGTCTCGGTGTTGTGAAACGATTTTGTTGAGCTTAAAAAAAAATAATCGACTTACAATTCGCTGCCTTTAAATCACCCCATTCTGAATGAACAATCACATTTTCTTTTATATTGTATGTTCAGTCAGAACCGTGGATGACTTTGGTCAAATTTTCTTCCCCGATTGTTTAAAACTTATTTTGATATTTTTGCTCCGATTTGTAATTAATTGATGACGTATAAATGTGAATTACATTCCTGGTTTTCTGTGCGGTCTAAACCGTGTGAACTGGAGGTCAACCCATGGCGTTAGCCTAGGCAAGCGAAAGCAACAGCAGAACCCCGTGTGGATGGGACTCATTAACCTAGGAAGGCAACTCATAGAAGGGAAGGGGAAGTATGAATTAAAACCCGAGATGGAGTCCCGTAGGGGGTATAATGCTGATGCATTAAAAAAACTCCTCAACTCCTTCGAAGCTAAGGGAGCCAAGCTGTATCATCCACACATTATGCTCCCTTGTGTTCAGCAGATGCGAGGAGAGTGTTGATTGGCTCTATATTTAACAAACTTATCATCCTAAATACAAAAATCACATGCCTAAACCACACTGCCATCCACGGATGTCATACGATGCGTTCATTGAAAGGTAAAATGTAAAACAAAATAATAAAAAGAAGATTTTAAAATGTTCATGTGTGATTAAATCATTTCCTTGATATTTCTGTAGGTATAATTGGTGGAATCAAATCAACACTGTATTTTAAATTTAAAATAAATTACACGTTCGTCAAAAATACATGAAATATGAGTTGTTCTTTTTTTTTTTAAATAATTTTTATAAATATATATATTATTTTATTTAGGTTGGGGGGACAAAGTAATATGTTCTTAAGATATGCTGTGGACATAATCACCAAAGCCACTGCTTTAAAACAACGTCACTTGAATTAAACAAGATATTACACAAATTGTTGCTGTAAGCTGTACCCGGCAATGTATTTACCTACTAATTTTTAATCCATTTTCTATAAGTTGTATCGAAAAAGAAACAGCTATCAACCGGGAAGTTTATGAGGCTACGATACCTTCCAATAAATTTGAATGTACATTTTAACTACGCTAAAGTGTCGGCTTGTAAAGCCTGGAATGACATTTTAAAGGAACTATTCTAAAGTTCCACAGCAAAGGGAGGGAAATGATTGCCTTCATCCAGCTCCTGATAACCCATGCTACGTTATTTTGCAATGATGAACGATGTTTAAGTTAAATTTATAAGGGTCATATTTTTATTATAGTTGATTTTACAGGCATATAAATTAAGTTTGAAAAAAAATTCCTATAAGAAAAAAGCTTTTCAAATTGATGTGTTAAATTTTGTCTGCCAAGTTTTCATTTTAAATGTCAGGAAATCAAATAAGCGTAAGTGAATTAATACATCTCCAATACAATTGCAGGCTAGAATAAGTAGCTGAAAATAGATATGCAAGCAAAAAAAAAAAGGGAGAAGTTAACTGTTAAATAAAACAAGTGTGCAAGTTGTTTGTTTTTTTATCGTCAATCATTCCAAAGTCTCTCTACAACTGGAGCGTTATGATCATTATTGTAATTATTATCAGGTCTACTTACTTTAGGTTTTATTTTAGAGACGAGGTTCTGAACATGTTTTTTCAAAGTGAAAGAACTGATTATTATTTTAATAATGGGTATGTACTAACACTTACCATATTATTATTGATCTATAACCTTTGGGGGAAACAACATAACATAAGCACCTTATCATTGTCATTTTGAAATGTATCTTTATTAATTTAATACTCAAATACTATAACTTAATAAAGCATAGCACTATAAACCAGCGATTCTCAACCGAGGGTCGCGAAATCCCCCCCCCCCTACGGTCGGAAAAACACATGTTTTTGAAGTAGAAACAAAATAACTTTATGGTTTGGGGTCACCTCAACGCCAAGAACTGCATTAAAAGGTCGCGTCTTTAGGAAGGTTGAGAACCACTGCTAATCAAGGGCAAGAAAAAAGTTTTTTTTTTTGCCCAAACCTTTCAGGGATTATATATCAGAATGCACATCAATGGTATTATACCCCTTTATGATGAGTCTCCTTCATTAGTATGCTGAGAGTAGTTTCGTTAAAAAACAAATTGTCATCTGTGTTAAAACTAATGTGTCATCAATGTTAACAAATCAATTCGTCATTTTTGTTAAAAAAATGTCATTTATGTTAAAACTAACATGTCATCAATGTTAAAAAAACAATTTGTCATTTATGTTTTAAAAAAATGTGTCAGCTATGTTAAAACTAACATGTCATCAATGTTAAAACAACAATTGTCATTTATGTTTTTAAAAAATGTGTCATCTATGTTAAAACTAACATGTCATCAATGTTAAAAAAACAATGTGTCTTTTATGTTAGAAACAATTTGTCATCTATGAGTAAACAAATTTTAAAAGTAAAAAAAAAATTAAATGAAATTAAAAGCTTAACACATGATTTGCAGACAAATTTTAACCATAACCAGAGTATAGATTTTTTAAAAAAATATACAATTTATCGTTGACCGGTGATTTACCGATAGTGATATATAATCAGTAAATCGATTTATATTCACAAAAAAGATGTAAGGAAAAAAATGTAAATTTTAAACTTGAATTCCAAAGATTTTGCTATCATATTTTTTACACAGCAAATTACAACACGAGTCCTGTATTTTTTTTTTTTTCATGGATGTTGGCGTCAGTTATATTTTACGCTTTTCAAAATCAAAATTTTATATAGATCNATATATTTAAATAATGGTTAGCATTTATTTGAACACATTAATTTTTGTAATAACTTCAAAGAACTCAAAGGAATCCACTTATAATCCATTTTAAATCATACTATCAAAGCCACTTTTAATCATACACTTAAATCCATATTTTGTAATCCTACAATTAACGTCATTTGTAATAATACACTTATAGCCATTTGTAATTATACACTTATAGCCATTTTAATCATACAATGATAGCCATTTATAATCAGATACTTAAAGCAGTTTGTAATCATACACTTAAAGCCTTTTGTAATCATACACTAAAACGATTTGTAATGATACATTTAAAGCCAGATGTAATCCTACAATTATAGCAATTTGTAATAATACTCTTTAATTCATCTTTAATCACACAATTAAATTAACTAGTATATATATATATATGTTAAATCCATTTGTAATCATACATTTAAAGCCATTTGTAATCTTATAACAAGGAATCCTGGCAGGTGGCTGTAATTTGAAAAGCTACTGATGTTGGTAGTTGTTAAGCTGCATACATTCAAATAAAATGATCTTCGGCTATTTAAAAAAAAAAAAAATTCTGTTTTTATTAAAGACATAGAAAAATATTATATTGAAAGATATTACCCCTTATTATTTTACCCGATAGGAAAGTTCCTCCACAAAACTAGCCGATGTAAAATTAAAAACAAATACATAATAGGAAAGCATTTGATAAGGATGCAAAAAATAAATTTAAAAAAAAAAAAGTAAATTACTTCAAACAAGGAGGTGGAATTCAAAAGTCAGTTGAAATAAAAACTTTCAATAAGTCAATTATCTTTTTTTTTTCAAGTTAAAAATAGCTGTAAGCATGATGTTTAAACTCCGAAAGCATACTGTTTTCTTTCGTCTAAGAAAGAAATAATGTTTAAAGGTAGAAAAGGATATTTTACGTTTAGTACATTAATGTGGGTACCTGGCTCAAGTGCGCTTTCGTTAATAAAGCATTTTTTTTACCACTAATGAAACGAATGAATTGAAAAGCATGCATTTTTAAAGCGCATTTTCATCAAAACAGATAAAGCTTTTAAAATTACAAAAAAATAATAAATTTAAAAAATTAATTTTACCAGTAAAAACAATTGAACATACAGAAAAGAAATATATGTGGATTAGGAGAAAATGAGACAACTAAAAGACCACCTACAACTTAAGTAGGTATAAGAACGTTTGAAAATGATAACATATTGGAAATACCCGTTTACACGTGTAAAAAACAACAGAAACGGGAAAACAAACACTTATGAAAGTAAAAGAAACGTTAAAATGGAGTCAGGTTTGTTTCAATATTATATCTTTTATGAAATCCAATTATAAGTCTTGTATTAACAATTAAAAAATCGAATTTTTCTCTTTATGATTAGACAAGCTACTATCTCCAGCGTTCCTTGGTCTCTTTTCAATAAAGATTACACCCATTATCAGTTACCACTCAGGACCACTCGTTTATTGAGCCATAACAAATTTCACTTCCTCATCCAACTTATCTAAAGTTAAATTTCTTTTCATTTAAAAAAAACAACAAACAACAAAAACAACAACAAAAGAAAGAAAAAAAAAACCACGAACATGCATCGGTTTGGATTTAACGATAAAATTCGGGCCCGGCCCATTTCCTTTATATTATCATGATGGACCATGAGAGAAAAAAATTAATTAAAAACTAAATGTACTGGTAGAGAGTCCTACATTTGTTTTCCTAAAATACCAAAGCAATAATATCCGTTTAAAGTTGTTGCAGTGAACGTGGGTTAAGATATCAATGAAACGTTCGGTTGCTATGGAGATATAGGTTCCCGAAAGGAACGCTTTGGTTCCGTTCTAAAAATAATCCACCTATAATATTTAAAAAAAAATAAGATGTGATAAGTATATTTACAAATGAAACTTAGCATAAATTTAATCATATTCTCTTGTTTTTTTAAAGGTAGGAGAAGTAGACACTAAAGGCTTTAGTTGTTAATCATTTTTTTTTTAATGATAGATCAAGATTTCCGCCCCAACATCTTTAAAAAAAAACAAAAAACTACAACTGTTTTAGTAAATATTAAAATAGGAAAAACGGTGGACAAAGAAATTCACCAAAGTCGTTTGATTACAGTAGGTCAAAAATGCAAATAGCATAGTCATGAAGGTTGTACTTCAAGATATAAACATTTTTATTTTAGAAGAAATTATGTTACAATTGAGAGTCCGCCCCCCCTCCCCCGATACTGCCAATACACTTTTCGTTTACTGCCAAAGCCCGATTAGACCAAAATATTTTTAAAATTTTATAAAAATTTAATCTTCTTCCGTTTTCAGATTTAATAAAAAAAAAAAGCAACGTTATTTTTTTTTATTAAAATAGAACAATAATTTATTAAAGTATTTTGGAGACTTTTGGATTGATGTATGTGGAGCAAGCCTAGTACATAAACCCTACCTATTTTGACATCATCAATCTGCGAAGCAACCCTTTACGGAAAAAAAAACAACTAATCCAAAATAAAAATAAAATTTCCTTTTTTTTAATCGTATGGTATTAATTTAATCTTAGTAAAAGTGCAATACAATACTTAAGAATATTTGATGAACTGAAGTTCATTATGTAATTAAAAAAAACAACTACAAATGTAGTATGTCACAGCATGGGCGCCCGCAGAAAACTTTCTTGAGGGGGGGGGGGGCAAAAAAAATCGCTTAACTCTCCAGGGGGAGGGGGGTTCAAAAAAAATTTAGTACCGTTTTAATATAATTTTATTTACTGTATCGTATTTGTATGGTGAACGAACAGACAGGACATTAGCTTAGTTACTTTCTCTTTATTTTCTCTTTATTTTAATAAATTTTTTGTCTATTTTTGTCTAAATTTTTTTTATCCAATCAATGCAGGGGGCAAGTGCCCCCCTTGCTCCCCCCTGCGGGCGCCCATGTGTCACAGCCATATTTTTTAAATAAATATTAATGTTCAGGCTCATAACTATTGTTTATATAATAATTAAATTTCCACTGTGTATTTATATTATTATCTATAGTTACTCTTATTTTAAATCGTCCCTACCTAGTCATATTGAGCCTGAACTACGCCATGCAATGTCTGCACGTTAATGAGCACTATTCTATCTGTTCATTCATTCAGGGCGGTCTAACGCCAAACTTGGACTGCGAGTCGTCCGTGGACCTCACTGGAGATACGACAACCAAATTGCATCAGGGTTAATGGGTACTGTTGTGGAAATTGACGGACAAGGCGGGTCCAGGGCCCCAGCTAAGACTGTCGCAGTGATCTGGGACACAGGCGACACGGGTTTCTACCGGGCCGGCTATGGAAACGCCTACGACCTCCACATTTATGAAAATGTTCAAGGTCAAGGTGGTGCGTTCTTGTGTTGCATTCATGACAGTATATAAAATTATGTCGATGTCTGGATTTTTTAATGAGAAAACATTTAAAGCATTGGTTTAATTTTCATATATGACCATGTTTCCTAATTATGTATGTCCATTGTAAAGCAAAAAAAATACACTTCTTGTAAAATAGGTTACTTTAAAATCAGTTTCCTCCCACTATCAAATTATGGCTTCAAAAGACCAACTATTAATATCATTACAATTAAAAATTTTCAAAGGGCAAAAACATGTGAAAGAATCCTTTATTTTTTTTTTTAACTAAAGGGATAAATGATTATCATCAGCAATGGGTTTATGTGCAGATTTCATCTCGATAGGATGACGGAAAGAGGGTCAATGAGCTGTGCGAAGATTTTACCAGTCAGACAGCAACGAAAATAAAGCAACAGTTAATATAAACGATTTTTAAAGAAAATCTTTATCCCTTTAGTTAAAGAAATCATTTATCCCTTTAGTTAAAAGAAATCATTTATCCCTTTAGTGAAAAAAAATCATTTTTCCCTTTCGTTAAAAGAAATCATTCATAAAAAAATCATTTTTCCCTTTCGTTAAAAGAAATCATTCATAAATGATTTCTTTTAACGAAAGGGATTAATGATTTTTTTTCACTAAAGGGATAAATGATTTCTTTTAACTAAAGGGATAAATGATTTCTTTTAACTAAAGGGATAAATGATTTCTTTTAACTAAAGGGATAAAGAATTTCTTTAAAAATCGTTTATATTAACTGTTGCTTTATTTTCGTTGCTGTCTGACTGGTAAAATCTTCGCACAGTTCATTGACCCTCTTTCCGTCAACCTATCGAGCTGAAATCGGCACATAAACCCATTGCTGATGATAATACATTCTATCCAATCTACCCCCACCCTTAAACCCAACTCCCCTAAGTCATCCCCAAAAATCAGTTGCGCCGGTTTCTTAAAGGGAAGATGGGGGGAGGGGGGGTAATATGATGACACTGATATCACAAAACAAAACTCCCGATCACTGGGTTAAGGAGATCCCTTTAAAAACGACATCGCACTAGCGTTGGGTGCGAACAAAATCTCGTTTTTGTTACCTGAAATAGTTGGTGAAACACCGTCCAAAGCGGCCTTTGACCTATTTATGAAGTGCAGCACTTTCGGCCAACTGTAGATTTTTTTTTTTTCGTGGAAAGGGTCGGGGGGGGGGGGTAAAAATTCTCGGCCTTCGCCGAGTGGCCCTTGACCTAGCTAGGCAACTTGGGGCACGCCATGCTTTTGAGTTAGGCATAACACTTTTCAACATAAAAATAATAAAGTTTATAAAAAAAAAAGAAATAAAAAAATAAAATTTTTGTTTTTGTTTTTCTATTTTAAAGGGTCGGGGGGGGGGGTAAAAATTCTCGGCCTTCGCCGAGTGGCACTTGACCTAGCTAGGCAACTTGGGGCACGCCATGCTTTTGAGTTAGGCATAACACTTTTCAACATAAAAATAATCAAGTTTATAAAAGATAAAGAAATAAAAAAATAATATTTTTGTTTTTGTTTTTCTATTTAACAATTTCACAGGTGTAGTACATGAATTTACAACTTGCAACGGCTGCCACGAAAAAGAAATAGTTGGCTTCAGGTGGAAGTGTGTGGATTGTCCCGCCATCGACCTGTGCACTCGTTGCTACATGTCAGACAAGCATGACCTCGCTCACACTTTCATCAGATATGAAACACGATGGTCCGCTGGGTGAGTCTGTACCGTCATATGATGCATGAAGCCAAATATGTCTAAACCACGTGATTAATGTTCAGTCAAGTGGTGCTCTGCGTTCAAAAATAAAACAATTTCAACATGTTGCAATATGAACTGTTACATGTCGGAAAAAAAAGGGTTTTTAAAATTGTGATTGTTACCCTAAGCTCTTCACATGCCTTTCGCTCCCATCTTCAAATCTGCCTGCTTCATTTCATCTTTCTTTTACCCCCCCCCCCCCCCCCCCCCCCCCAAAAATTAAGTAACAGTTTCATTTGACCCAAGACAATTACAAAGGATCGTGCACTCTTGCTCAATACAAACACACTTATCCATCTTAAAGTCATATTTTATTAAGCACCGCTGCTCTCACAATGCATCAACGTAAACTTCCTTAAAACTCACCCACCAGGAAGCCTTCGTCAGCGAACAAACAACAAACCTAACAGAATAAAATATGACCAAATATACATTATCTTATGACCTAATTAGAGTGATTATCCACCATCTTGATTGGGAACTGCACCATTTCCTCTCCACCACCAAAAAGAAAAAAAACAACTCGACAATCTTAAGCCCACAAATAACTCTTGCGATCGCTACCAACTTCTCTCGGATTCCCGGTGCTTGTTTTGTTCCTTTGAGACTTCAGTTTCATTTTGCTGGGATAAGTATCAACCTCCCTGATGGCGAGATTTTCGCGCAAATACAATTGGGTACCACCATCTAACCAATTAAAAGTTTTAGGCCCGTATATAAGGAGCAAGAAACATGACGTCAAGAACCTCTCTTTTCATCTACTCCAGAAATCCAATACTTCTAGCTAAAAGAGAACAAGAGGCATTCTCTAATCTACGTATCCCAAAGGGTATCTTCATCAAACCAGCAGACAAATGTGGGGCTGTTGTTGTGTGGGACAAAGATCTGTACATCAAGGTGGCAGCACAGGCAACTAGAAGACAGCCAGTTCTAGCAACCGAGGACCAACAACCCTATTACCAATTGACAGGATAAAATAAACTATCCAGAAAATGATCACAGAATCTGCACCACCTATTTCGGCCAGTGTCCTTCATACTTTTTTACTGTGACCTTGGAAAACCATGTTTCTACCTACTTGCTAAAATACACGAGCATGGTAACCTTGGCAGACCCAGTGTCTCAGCATGCTCTTGCCCCACCGAACACATCTCGGAATTCCTTGATGGATTTTTCAACTCATTGTAGCAACACAGCCAACTTACATAAAAGACATCAACCATGCCTTACAAACTAACGAATCCATCATAACCCCCTTTTGAGAAGAAACATCATCTATTTATATTTGATGTATGTTCTCTTTACACTTCCATCCTCCCACACTGCTGGTCTCTTAACTCTTATTTTTTTCTCAAGATAAAAGCCCATCTACCTATACCCACAAAACCCTCTTGCAATTGGACAAACTATTCCTAATACTCAATTTATTTGCGTGTGGTTGCCAATTGTTCGACCAAATCAGTGGTGTTGCAATGTGGACTTAAATTGGACCCAGCTATTCATGCTTTTTCATGGGGCATTTCGAACACATAATCCAAAGCAATTATACTGGACGCCTTGCATAATTCTTTAAGAGGTATACTGATGTCGGTTTAGGAGTCACCGCTATAGAGAGGATTTTACTTTCACCCCTCCATTAAATTTAAATCTCTTGTCTCTGAGACCTCAGTCAACTTTTTAGACATTAAAATCACCATTCACAAAGACAACCCACTCACCTCCACCTACTTTAAACCCATTGACAGCCACAGCTATTTACTCTACTCTTCCTCCTACCCTAAATCCTGTAAAGACTATATTCTTTTTTCTCAATTAGTATATATTCATCGACTTTGTCGGTCGGAGGATGACTTGATACGATAGACTATTTCCAAAGTATTATTTTATTGTTCGTCCGTCGAGGATCGACGAGGACCATCGAGTCGTCTGGTGACTGATGACTTGCGCGGAAGACTTTGTTTAAAGTGAAGAAGAGTTGCGCGGCGTCTACCTCACTCTCTCGTCCGAGCCCACCATATCCAGTGGCAAGACTCTACGTCAAGACGACCAGGGATGGGTTCGGTTGCAGGAATTGTAATTTTTTGCGCCTTACGGGACTCCAACTCCGGGTTTGAATTCAGAGTTTCCTTCTCTTATTTCCAAAGTAGGTCTTACCCGGAGACAACACTTTCATCAGCCCTTCCATTGGTTAAGAAAATTGCCCGTGCTGATGCCTTCAGGCCACGTCTGAGCGACAATATTGACAGGACCAAACTTATAGTCACATATCACACTCACAATCTAATCGTCAAACGTTCTTTCCTTAAACACCGTGCTATATTCCTCGCCGACACTGACACAAGGGACATTTTCTCTTCCCCGTCTCTCATTGTTTTCAGGCGAGATAAAACTCTGAGAGATCTCGTCTTGCGCAGTCGCCTCAGTGCTGCCTCCTCCCACTTTGGGACCAGGTTTTTGCCTTTTTCTTGTGTATTTGTATTTTTAAATAAACTAAACAAATTTAAATGCTAATTTACCAAAAATTATTCTATATGTGTACCTATCAAGGCTAGGCTTTAGCTACTAAGAATAGTTTTGATAGCTATTTCATATTCATTAAAAATGTATATATTTTTTATTTCAAAAATGTGATTTATGATTACAGAGTTAGAGTTCTTCCCCTTCGATGTAACAGTCAGAATGACAAACGATTAGCTCAGGGAATCTTTAAAGGTGCGATTGTAAGCCGTGGACAAGACTGGAGAAACGGGAATCAAGATGGTAGGTTCTAGGATAAAAAATAACATTATTAACTAACCCAATCAAATAATTGTAAGGCTTTAAAATCACATTACAAAAGAAAAAAACAACAAAAACACACACATAATAATTACAATTTTATAATGAAAATAAAATTGGAAATATTTGATTTTGTTTAAAAAAAGGAGATATATATATATACATATATATATATATATATATATATATATTAATATATAGTTGCCTTAAGTCCATTTTGTACAGAAGTAAGTATCTTGCTACTTCTTAGCATTAAAAAAATATTGATAATGATGTCTTTGAGAATGGTGTGTCTATAATATTTAAATTTGTATACGAATTGAAACCATATTGAAAGCATACGCTCTTGTCACCGTGCCTTGCCTAGGGCCTATGTCAAATAAGAACGTTTCTGCCTCGTAACTGGGGTGTAGACTATAATAGGGTATGGGCACGGTGTGTAATTCTATAGAATGCCTAACGAACATAGTCAATGTTGGAGATACATTAAGTTTTTTTTAAATTATATTCTGGGCTTAACATAGCATTCCAGAAATGGATTTAAGTATAAAATGACATGAAAGAGATTTGAGATTTCATAAAGAAAAAAAAAGACCTGTTTGAGCAGAAAGGTTTTTTCAATCAAATCTTCTATTGGTACTTCATTGGTTTTCTTATTTTTTATTTTTTTTTTATTTTAAAAGGATTGCGATCACTTTAGAGCCATATGTGATGTACCATACAGAGTAGGAAAAGTGTGAAAGATCACAGTGCTATACAATGAACGATTCGACTTTTTTAAAAAAAAGTCTTCAAATAATACATAGTGGCCCATAAGGATTAACTAAGTCAAATTAAACAAGAAAACGTCCCAAAGGAATCGTAATAATTTACATTCAAATTGTATACAAAAAGTGTGTAATTTTTTGTTTAAAAAACGAAGCAACTCGAAGATTATTTTAATGATGTAGGCGGGATTGTAGTGAGACGGTTGATGCCACACTTTAAGGACTTAGTTTCACAGTGGAATTTGGTTAAATGGTCAGTTGACCTGTCTTTTAAAAGTATTTCTTGCAACAATCAGCCCTAAAAGTGAAAGTGGCTATTGGAGAAAGTGCCTTGAAACCGTACGTACTGCACAGACCATTCCGTGGTGTTAAAAGCATTTTCAGAAACACACATTAAAATGTGGATGGCTATAACCTTAAAATGTTGACGTATTTATCTACTTGTTACGACCAGGAAGTTAACTGTTCAGTAGCTTCGTTGTCTGTGGGTAATTAAATTATTGACAAACCAATAGTTCATATTACAAATACCTCTTTAGTTTAAAAAAAAAATGCCATTACGAATAATCCATTACTAACCAATCAATCACTGATATCAAAGCCATAAAACCATCAACAACGTCATTAGCCCATAGCCCAAAACGTCAAAAAAAAAAAGTCACAGCACGTAGCCACAGTTTCACAAATCCCCTCAAACCAAACACTCACCAATGAAAACGAATAAATCTTTAAAATTACTGACAATTCTTTAGAAATGAAAAGGTGTTTTATTCTGAACTGAGAAAAACTCCAAGTGTTGCCGCTTTGAACACTTTATTTATAAACGACGACGTAATCAACAGTTGGTGGATCAGGTGAGCATTGCTCAAACTGCGGAAGAGAAAATACCTCACCACTATCGATTGCTGAAAAACTATGTGTACCACCGATTCATTATTATCAGTGGTGCTGCAGCCCGTGTAGGGCCTTGGCGTGCTCCACCACATCCTTCCATTCGGATCGACTTGTTGCTTTCCGCCCTCATGCGCGAACCTTCCAATGTTGTAATTCCTCCTCTTACATCGTCGACCCATCTCTGCTTTGGACGACCGGATAGCCGTCTGCACCTAGTTATCTGCCTGTAGATCATTTTTGCTGCTCTACAATCCCGTATTCGTTCAATATGCCCTGCCCAGCGCAGTCTGCCTTCTCTAGTGTTGTGGCTAGGGAGGGGTCTTGTGCAATTGGTATAGCTCTTGGATTGTACAGATTCTTGTACATCATTTTCTACAACAGAAACCAATACGTATTAGGCAGGAGCTGAAACGATGTATCATTCTTCAGTATTATTTTCCCGACAGTGAGATGTTTGAAGCACTGCAAAAACTACATACATTTATCAATATAACTTTGAGCTGTTTGAATTACTGCAGAAACTGCATATATTTATCAATAGAACAATGATCTGTTTGAATTATTGCAGAAACTACACATATTTATCAATAGAACAATGATCTGTTTGAATTACTGCAGAAACAACATACATGTATCAATAGGTCACGGTGGACCTGATCGGGTGGTTATGGAGCTCCAGCCTAAAGAGAAATATTATTCAAGCACACCGTGTCAACATAAGCAGAAAAGTTGCAAAAAGGGAATTATTGTTAAACAAATCAATTCCTCTGACTTGAATTCTCGTGTTGAATTTATTTTGATCCTGAAAGCAATCCAGACGGAAACAATTAATTTAAACTCATCTATCAGGTCCATTTAACACACTTTGTTATTCCAATCCTGCTGAAGTGGGGGGCTACCACTTGATTGACATTTTTTTTAAATTTTGTAGCCTTAGAGATTTTTTGCCACTGCCTACCATCGTGCTTAGAAATCTTTGTGTAATGAACTTCTTCCCATTTATTTTCTACGTTTTAGAATTTGTTTACTCGTCTTTGCAAGGAAACCTTTAAAATAATTATATATATATATATATATATATATTAATGGTTTATTGTTATTTTGTATGCTATTCTATTTTAAATAGTAAATATTAAAGCCATTGTCTCGAAATTCTGATATCACAACTATAACAGCGGTAGACTCTGTACACAAAAATATATTTTGATGGTAACGAAACCAAAACAAGATCTTCCCGGCCATCGATTAATAATCAATAATCGATCAAGAATGCAAACACTATGACAGCTCCCTGTTTAAACATCCGATTTCCACTAAATTTTTTCTGTCCAGGAGGAGCAGGTAAAACTGGCCAGGTTGTGGACATCACCAAGTGGGGCGATGTCTTCGTGAGGTGGATGTCTGGCAACGTCTACCCTTACCGTCTGGGAGCGAATGGCAAAGTGGAACTGAAATTGGCCGAGAGATGCTGTGGTAACATATATTACAAGAGTCACCTCCCTGTGCTTGGTACGTGGATTGTTCAAGGGAAATTATTTAACTAATGACTAGAGTCATCTCCCTGTAGTCGATAAGTGGAGTGTTCAAATGAAATTATCCATTTAATTGTATAAGTCATTTTTTTTTCCAAACCCATTTGTTTTCATTAATTAACTCTACACATTTTAAAATATAAATAAAGTATTTCAAATTAACAAGTTAAATGTAATATCATCATTACAATGGGACATATTTATTTTTTGTTGTAAACTCAAGCTTTTCGAAACTCTGTCATTATTTATTGTATATCCAGACTTTGAGAGACAAAGAGTTAACACCATTAAATTGCAGTAAGGCAAATTTAACTTCCGCAGGTGCATTGGGCGATGGAACAGTAGACAATAACTGCTTTCAAAGAGTTATCTTAAAAGCCGTGAGAAAACACGTATGTACCAAATGACACTTGTATGCCAAATTAATTTGTTAAATCGACGCTTTAATATATATTTTTAAAAAATAATAAATGTTATCGGTTTCAGCTGATTATCGTGTTAATCTGGTTACCGGGTTAATCTGGTTACCGGGTTAAGCTGATTATTGAGTTCAGCTGATTACCGGGTCCAAATGATTATCGGGTCCAGCTGCTATCGGGTTCAGCTGATTACCGGGTCCAGTTGATTATTGGGCCCAGCTGATTACCGGGTCCAGCTGATTATTGGGCCCGGCTGATTATCGGGTACAGCTGATTATTGGGCCCGGCTGATTACTGGGTCCAGTTGATTATTGGGCCCAGCTGATTACCGGGTCCAGCTGATTATTGGGCCCGGCTGATTATCGGGTACAGCTGATTGATACCAAGGACTTGAATTTTGTAGTGATCAAACAGGTCGTTTCTCTAGAAAATAAAAACAAATGACGACTGGTGATTAGAATTTACTCCGATGGTACTTTTGCCATTTTAGAGGTGTTATTACTAGTATTTATATATCCTTTTATACTAATCATATGACTTCATCTGCATGTTATAAAGACTAGTTCACACTAAAAAACGTAAGTAAAGAAGTATACTTTATTTACTTATGCTTCCTAATTAGAAGTCAAAATTTAAATTTAAATATATATATATATATATACATATATATATATATAT
>CAXITT010000593.1:129260-188753 GCA_964033795.1 Lymnaea stagnalis | reverse complement strand
TATATATATATATATATATATATATATACATATATATATATTTTAAAAGTTAAAAGAAGAATTATTTACAAATTCTTAAATAAATTATTGGCTAATTTTTAAACAAACGAATATACAGAATGGAGTTTCTAAATCCACCAACCAAAATGGCGGAAACGGGTGTGAGGTCAAGGGTGCTGACGTTGGTAATGCCGGAAATCCAGCGCCTGGTATTCATAGAGCCGGCTACACTGCACCCAAAAACAATTACGAAGCTGGACACATGACCATAATTAATGTTGCTTCACAGGGTGAGAGGTTTTGTAAGAAAACATATCGTATGTATTAAAGATTCATAGTGTTATGCCCCAAAAAATAATTGTTTATTGAAGCGCAATGTGCTCTATAGAAAAGGTTCAATTTGTTGCAAACGAGAAAAGCCTTCCGTAGATGCTAACAATTTTTTTTAGATGCCAACCAACTTTTTTAGATGCCAACCAACGTTTTTTTCTTTTCAATTCCAGTTAGTTCAAAAATTATTATTGGTGCTTCTGTATTCGATTCCAGTAAGATGAAAAGGGCTAAAAAAATATCCAATAGCTTTTAAATTATTTTTTATTATTTTTTTCTTTAAATCTGATAAATTTAACCTATCATTTCACGGTACCGTCATCCAATTCATTTTTGCATAGCAAAACCATGGCCGCCACCAATGACATGATTTACGTGAAAAAGGAAAGCTCTTCGGTGATAACATTAAAAAATGTATTCGCGGTAGTCGTCCTAAGCATACCGCATATCAACATTTTTTACCGAGCTGCTCTGGTTTAGCTACACGAGAAACGAATAGCTGATTCCAACCAAATGCGACATGACCATACCCACTAGCTTAAACGTGGTTCCTGGACAGTTTGGCCCCAAAGGCTGTGATTTCATAGATCTACACCCAACTTGGCATTTGTGCCCTTTAAAACTTATATTGAAAAACAAGAGGGTTTTAAACTCGCAATAGTCCCCTATTTAAGGGTTAGGGGCCCTTATTTCAGTGTTCCTTAAATAAACCTTATAAACAACAGTAGGCTTAGATAACAGTACAAGGCTCTATTCCATAAAATAGCGTTGAATATTCTTGTAGGGCGACTATAGTATTGTGTTTATTTATTTATTTTTTTTTAATTATAAAAAATATCCTTTTAATGTTTCTCCTGTTTCTTTAAGTCTCTATGATGTTCAACAATGGCCATGACAAAAAAAAGTTATACACGAAGGCTTAGATAACAATGCTAGCTTCTATGTAAGTTGTAGCGTCTAGGCCGAATTAGTTAAGCACACCTGTAAACATACCCCTTCTAATAAGATCAGTGGATTTTTAAACAACCCATCCTTCTAAATTAAAACGCTTTTTATTCGGCATTTTGCAACAGATTTTAATTGGACAAATTTTAAAATGAACTTTGTTCATTATCCAACCTTAGATAATCACCCTTGCGAAACATTAAAGATTATCTTCTTTTCGATCAATGTCCCCCCCCCCCGCCCCCCCAAATAAAAAAAAAATAATGTAATAAAATGCAAATTATTAGACGGTTCCTTCCGATTTGAAAACATGACTATTACCTTAGATAATCACCCTTGCGAAACATTAAAAATTATCTTCTTTTCGATCAATGTCCCCCCCCCCCGCCCCCCCAAATAAAAAAAAAATAATGTAATAAAATGCAAATTATTAGACGGTTCCTTCCGATTTGAAAACATGACTATCAAATTATAAAATTCCTTTAAGCCCCTATCTTATGAATAGCTTCAATGGACCCCTTTTGGAATGGGCTCATGTCAAGCATACTTTTTACTTTTTTTTTTTTATTTTAATTGATAAGCGGTAATAGCTTGGCGTTGGTCAATACCTTGAAAGAGCTCTAAATTTACCTGATGACGTTTTTAGGCGATCTTTTCCAAATGCAAGCACGAGTGACGCTGGGTGTTTTGGCTAGTTACACATATGTGCAGATGAACATTTTAGGAACTTTTGTCCAATATAGAAACAAAGCAAAATACCCCACCTGTACAATTTTACCACAAACAACTTTGTATTCGAACATAGATGATACAGTTAATATTATACAATAATCCGAATTCAGATATATACTTTTTTCCCATTATTTTCATTTAAAATGAGGATGTCTCTTACAGAGATAAGAAAGAGAAATGGGAAAGCATGAATAGCTGTTGTTTTTTTTTCCTTTTCTTTAAGTAGCCAGCTTGATTAAGAGTTTCCGAACTTATGAGCTACCCAGCAGCGTAGTGGGGGCCGCAGTCAGCACTCTCTTTCACTGGACATTAAAACTTTGACTTTAATGATCGTTTATAATTAAAACTAATATATATTAATTGCAATCGACGAGGTCAATGCTTGTATTGTCACAAGCGAGAGGAAACAATACAAAGTCACAATCATAGATCAAGCATTATTTCGTATGTTTGGACATGATGCATAAATTATGTACCTTGTCTCATGTCTTGAATATAAGCATTTTTTTTTAAGTGTCAGCTCTGAGGCCACCTCCGACAATGACGCCAGTGCGACCCCCAGCACAGGAAAATTTGTTTAAATTAGGAGACCAGGTCAAAATATCAGTTGATTATTCAAAACTGTTGAGACCTCAAGACGGGCATGGATGTTTTCTTGACTCTATGAAAGAGGTATATTAATATAGTAGAAATATGTTAAATATATGTTTTCACCACACTTCATATTTTCATTAGTGTAGTTCTGTGGGTGCTGTTAATCTCATATAATTATGTAACTATCGATAAGATATGGTATAGTCATTTCTTTTGGGTTCAAATGTTATTGCAATTTATTTCGCTTTATTAAATGTTTGTTCTATCAAGCGTTTCAAGTAATAATAATAATAATAATAATAATAAGTGGTCTTATATAGCGCGGTACCCCAGCATAGTACTAAAAGAAGTTAAACCTTTGTTGGTTTGCTGACAGACTACATAAAGTCAGTCATAAATTAGTTTAAAAAAATAATCGCAAATTAATGCAATCTTGATACTTATTAGCGCACTCTATTTTATATCATTTAAAAAAAGATGCAAATGTAAAAAATTCTTATTGGTAATATTGAAATAACAATTGCTAGTATTTTCAAACGTGGACCAGTAATAATGTTACGATGTTTTTGTCATAAAACATCACTAAATTATTGTCATTTCATTGCCGTAGGTTTCAGATTCTCCAACGCCAGCACAAAACCCAACACCAGCCAATGTAAGACCGGCGCATGCTCTTGGCAAGCCAGAGTGCATCATATGCGTGGAAAAGAGCGCCAACGTGGCTTTCGTACCGTGCGGGCACGTTGCCTGTTGCCAGGCATGCTCGAGGTTGTTTGGGAGATGTCCCATTTGCCGTGGTGATGTTGGGAGCTGCCTCCGTATCTTTGTCCCATAAGTTCCGATACCTTTAAGATGGGTAGCTAGAGAACTATGTGCGCCCAAGTTCTATTTCACCTAAAAATGTTATATTTTCGTCTAATTGTTCTTCTGATATATAAAATTGCAATTACATTTGGCAAGCAATATATATATCTTTACACATATATATATATATATATATATATATATATATATTTAAAAATATATTTCTTTCTACATTGGTGGGGCAGGTATGGTTAAAGAATTGCTTCAGGGTGTGAGATTTCTATTTTACATAAATATGTTATATTTTCGTCTAATTGTTCTTCTGATATATAAAATTGCAAATACATTTGGCAAGCAATATATATATCTTTACACATATATATATATATATATATATATATATATATATATTTAAAAATCTACTTCTTTCTACATTGGTGGGGCAGGTATGGTTAACGAATTGCTTCAGGGTGTGAGACCCACTGAAGTTTCATGTTGTAGATTTATTATGTTTAAGCGAAGCTACAGATGTTAATTTCCATATAATCTGGTTTTAGGTACATTTATCCAAGGAGTGTCTACATGGCTTTTTGGCATTACACCTTGATATTTATGGTTTATGAACTACTATGTCAATCTTCTTCTTTGCATTAAACCAATGATATGTGGATGATGAAATACTATATAACTATTATTTCTGGTTACGAATCTTTCACAAATATTTTTTTTTTAAAATGACGACGAACGCCAGTCACTTGGGGTATAAGCCTGGATGGTATCAAGTTTTCTTATTCAAGACTAATACAGCATCTTTTTTTTAAAAAAATAAATCTTCAAAATATGTTCCTCTCTCCCTGGGGTGTGAAGGGGTGGCTTTTTGAGTTTATTAAAAAAAAAAAATTTCTAAGGATCCTTACGGTATTAACCTAAATCCTTTTAAGATTTTAAGTTGACTTGAAGTTGTCTTAATTCGGCTCTTTTTGTGATTTATAGCTACAAACGTACATCTATATCAAATAAATCTATATCACTTAAATCTATATCATTTAAATCTATAACCCACTATAATCTACATCACTTAAATCTACATCACTTAAATCTATATCATTTAAATCTATAAACCACTAAAATCTACATCACTTAAATCTATATCACTTAAATCTATATCATTTAAATCTATAAACCACTATAATCTACATCACTTAAATCTACATCACTTAAATCTACATTACTTAAATCATGGGCATTCACCTTGATTCGTGGGAGACACCATAGTCCGTGCAAGCGGCAGACTGAATGTGTCAGACAAAATCTTTAGAGTCTAAGTGCACCGCTCAAGCCCAAAGAAAGATCTCGGCAAGAAAAATAAAAAATTGTCTCAAATCTTACTAGGACGCACACAAAATGCACACAACAAGTATCCCAAAGTGTGGGAAAGCTTTCCAGGCACAAATATAACTGGCAGGCCGCCCGCGCACTCACCGTGTCATAAAGCATTGGTCTTCTTCGCGTGCGAAGGGCCAACAACACATCTTTATGACAAATGTAGATTTCCTTTTATAGTATAGACTTAAGATGGTTAATTTGACTACTTATTTTTCCTAATGGGTGGCTGGGTAGATCTATAGAGAGATGGAATAATATATAAATGCGTAAATGGAAATACGATCAAAGGGATGGATTAAATATTTTATAAATTTAAATAATGTTTATCTTGTATTTTATATAAAGACTTTTGCTGGAGGTATTACCAATAAACACTTGATTTATAGTGAAATATCTTTTAAAAGAATAAAGCAGGGTGATCTTGAAAAACAAAATTTAAAAAATGACTGCGTAATTTCCATTCATTTGAAAAGTAATTTGAAGCTTAAACTTAAAGGTAGAATACACCCTAAAGCTATTTACAATTCTAACACAATTGCTCTGAAATTGTTGTCATTTTTATATAGCATTGATAATTGAAACCAAACTACATTTTTTTAGGATGAATATGTCATTAAAATTATTGCAACGGTAATCAATTAACATAATTTTTTTTTTTCATTCCATGTTATTTGCCAAAGTTCATTAAATAAGCTTGAACGGGTAAAATTCTTCACTAAAATAAATTCATTAACGTTGTTGTTGTTTAGTTCTCATAATATGACTGCGTGTATTTCAAAAAAATATATGATTTGATATGCGAAAGCATGTTTGGGGAGAAAAAAACTACGAATAAGGCAATTATGTTTACTAACTAGTTTTCATTTTACCATTGGGGAAAGAACAAAACTATTGCAATTAAAAAATTCACGTTCAATAAATAAATGCATCAAAAGGGAGGTTTACTGTATTTCGTTTTGTTTTCTCCACATGACGTCTTTCGTTATTTCACATGTGTGATGTTCCCTAAAGACAGTAAGCATATTTGAGTTTCTGCACAGGGCACAGGACACGTAACACAGCGCAGGGGACTGGACAACACGTGGCACAGCGCAGGGGACTGGGCAAAGAGCACAGGACGCAGGGCACAGGACATAGCGCACAGGACCCAGGGCACATGACCGTGGACACAGGACACAGGGCGCAGGACGCTGGACACAGGACACAGGACACAGGGCACATGACACTGGACACAGGACACAGGGAACAGGAGACAGGGCATGGGACACATGACATAGGGCACTTGACACAGGACACAGGACATAGGGCACATGACACGGGACACATGACACGGGACACAGGGCAGAGGACACAGAGCACATGACACTGGACACAGGGCATTAACACAAGGTCTGGCTCATGGGGCCATCTCGCCACATGGACATTTTTTTTCTAATTCGTTAAATGCTTTTAGACGGCCAGCCGTATCCGTTATTTGTGTTCCACGAGCTGCGATTTAAACAACAACAACAACAACAAATAAATGAGTTGACTTTGTTTCCCAATTTATGACTTGTTTTTTTTTTTAATAGTCTAATCATCTTATTAATTATTTTTTTTTTTAAAAAATAAAATAATCCATTCGTCATTTTATTCTTCTTTTATTTTATAATAATAAAAAAAAAAAATTTGAATATGATAAGGTCTGAACTATTTTATTTTGGCGATTACTTGTACAATAGCACACACTTGTAGATGAAAATTGCTTCCTAGAAATAAACATCAGAATTAAAAAGTGTTATTTCATATTATTTTTTTCCGTTAAGTATTGGTAAAACATTTTTCCCCGTTTCTCCTTTTTAATTTTTATTTGACAAAGCAATTTTAAAAAAAAGCACAACAAAAAGAAAAAAAAAAAACCCAGCAAAGATGGTGTGTAAAAAAAATCATATTATTATAGTATAGAAAAATGCATCTGGTACCAAGTGAACGGACAAAAGAACTGAATATTATGGATGAAGGTTCGTAGGTGAAGTTTTGATTTAAATAAATACGAAGCTTTTCGTTTGTTATTGTGACGGACTAATCCACCAAAATCATGAAATACTGTTTGGCTAGGACAAACGCTTGCATTAAATATCTCTGATAAGTTAAATGTCAGATCATGTACTTAATTAATTAGTTGACAACTACAAACACACTATGTCGTATTTATTTTTCATGAAGCACAGTTTTTAATTATAAATATGTGTATGGTTAAAGTAATCACGCTTTTACCATTGCTGGTGTCGTTGTAACTAGTTTAAAAAAAATAAAAATAAATTGAGCACTATATTTTGTGCCTTGTTTCAATTTCAAAGCCAACAAATATTATTTTTTTTCAGAACTGTTTGACCCACCTTATAGTAAACTGTATTTATTATAGTATATAACTATAGAATATAGTAACTCGTTTATACAGAGGTCCATTGCCACTTTTTTCTCCATCACGTGGAAATCATATTTTCCTCTCCTACCAAACCTAGACAACCTCTTCATTTATTTTTTTATAATTAACTTCCACGTCATTCTGGTTATACAATCAAAACTGGGAGAAGATTGCCAAATAGCTTCACAGAACATCTCCGGGATATTGAACAAGGCAATCCTTCCCCGTGTCTCTTCACATTTCAACAGAGAGCAACATAAAGGTGCATTAGACGTATCTATTTCGGCACTAATTTCCCTTACAATCGCACCAGAGATAGTCAAAATGGAAAAAAAAAATTATTCATCCTTTTGGCACTATATCTCGATACGGTATTAATCAAATACCCTTCTATTCATATTTCTCAATTTCCCCATATTTCTTCGTTTTATCTTATTCCTTAGATTTTATATATCCCTAAGTATTTCGGTCCGTTAAGATTCTGTGCCTCATTTCTCACAGTGTTAATTTACACTTTTCTGTTAAGCTTTTATGCTAAAGTGCTTTAATTTGTTGGCAAACGACATTATGAAAACATACCCGAATGTAGCAGTCTTTCTTGAAAAATTGTTTCCCAACATGTTAACAATTTCAAGGCAGCCATGTTGTCTATAAAAAAAATAGGCTATCAAAAATTGAGACCAATCAATCGACAGACGGATTTACCAGAATCGACTTTTTAAAAAAAAAAATATTTTGTGTACCTTACTATTTTGGCAAGTAGACCATATCCATTTTTTTGGAAACATAAAATTAGGAAAGATAGTTAAATGCTCTAAGCTGCAAATGAACCACGAGAAATAGATCTTGCAAATGTGTAACACATGGACGACATGTGTGGTTTGCATAAATAACACATTTTCCCCTATTGTGAAAATCGTGTTTGAAGCAGGTGATAATTATATGCAACACTGACACTTCATCAATCTTATACAGTATACCTTAAAAATATATTTTAAAAAGAAGAAACCAGCCCCAAATTGTGGTTAAAAACTGAAGATCCCTTCCATGCGAAAATTTTCAAAATCATATCAAAAGACCAATCATGAAATGTAGGGATGGAGATTTGGAAAATTGCGCGTCAGAACCACCATTCCTTTAATAGATTTTTTTGCTTTTATAGTGAACAGGAGGAAACTCCCTCATATGAAAGTCGAGTTGTGTGTTCATTTAAAACGTGGTAAATTTCGTGACGTAAAAATGGATAAAAATTTGTCTGGGTCATTAAAGCTCAAATTATACGCATTTCTGTATAAAACCGGGAAATGCTAAAACCTAAGTTTTAGACTTTTAGTCAAAGTTTTAATTATTTGTGGTTATTTTTAAGGATGTTTCCGTCGATTAAACATCTAGTTTACAAGCATCTATCAATAAACATTTTGGCTTTTTGCTCAAGTCGCATTAAAAAAAAAAGCTTTGGTTACACTAGCTAAAATATTTATTGGTTATGAATAAAATACAATACACTTATGGACGAGCTCAATGCGTTGACTGACTGACACTCCTATGTTTTTAAACATTTAAAAAAAAAATAGTTTCAAATGTTTTACGAATCGAATTAGTTAGGCTCTTCGGGTGTCAGCAGGGGGTCAGCTTCTCTCCACTAGATATATTCAAGCCTTTTCCTTTGCATCACAACAAACCAAGACAATACGTTCTGGCGTTGTGCAAAGCCAGCGGTGAGCAGAATCTCATCTCTAAAATAATTGTAAAATGTTAACAAATTATATTGTTTAAAAAAAAATGTTCCACCTCAGGATATTCCAATGCAAAGCTTGGCCTCCGTGTGGTCTGTGGACCGGACTGGAAGTACGGGGGGGGCAATACTTGAGAAGGATTAGTTGGTACAGTGGTAGAAATTGGCGGTAGGTGTGGATCTGTGGCTCCTGCGAAGTCAGTCGGAGTTGTCTGGGATACAGGCGTGAAGTCATACTACAGATCTGGTGATGGCAACGCCTACGACATGCACGTATTTGACAATATTCAATGTGGTGAGTTCACATATCGTATAAAAAGACCTCACTTTGCTTTGCACTATATTTGAAAGCAAGAATTTGTTGTTGAGGTGATTTTTAATATAAGGTTTGTAATTTTTTTAAAGATTAAATTCGCCTAATTTTTTCAGTTTATTGTATAACAACAAGACTAACTAATTCAAAATCTTTTAAAAGTATTTAAGTCTCCCCATCTTAAAGTCAAAGTAAATTCCATTTGAGACAGTTAAAGCCCTGAAAATACAAAATCGATCACACATATCTTGTTATAGATGTCCTTAAAATAAAAAATGAAATAATAACTTACTTAGATGTATTGACATATAGTGAAAAATCTAAAAACGAATGAGCCCTTATAATAAAGAAGAAGAAGAAGAAGAAATGTAGTCTTTATTTCTCAGTTAGACGTACAACCTCAGAGACAGAAATATAAACAATTTTTTTTTTATTGTGAAGTTCAATATAAATTAAAATAATCGTGAAAGTACAATATATTAAAAATTTAAATAACTACAAATAGGTGCGTTCCACCTACCCAGCTGCAACGATTGCGAAGGAGGAATTACTGGCTTTATATGGAGATGTACGTTGTGTTTCGGCCTTTCACTGTGTACCTCGTGTTACATGTCTGACTTGCACGGAACTTCACACCCTTTCATTAGATATGAAACACACTTATACAATGGGTAAAGTGTATGTATGTTGTACAACGTTTATTAGATTTAAAATGTTTAAATGATTAGAAGCAATTAATTGTGTTTTGCCCTGGGGCTAGGGCGGCCTCTTCCACTAACCTATCCTTCAGACACTAATTAAAAAGATAGAGACTGAGATACGTCTTTCTCTATTTCGACGTGAAATAATGTACTGAGGGTCAGGAGAGTTCGGCTTCCAGCCCTTAGGACTCAGGTTTTGCTACACCTTGGCCCCTCACACAAGGAGTGATTCGGTCTTCGGAGAGTGACACCAGCTTTCTTTCGCATCCGGCTGTGATCAAGCCCTACCCAAATGATGTCCCCTGATGCCCATTGTTACGATAGAGCAAACCTGGCTACTCCATGGGAGGATGATGGCAGCTAGAAACTATACTACAATTTATCAGTTTCACTGACAATAATTAGATTTATACCACCAACAATGATGTTAAGTCTTTAATAACTTTTTATTTAATTCTGCATTGTGAAATTTACTTTAAAAACTTGTTAACTTATTGATTAACAAGCTAAAAAAATGTATTAAAATGTTTTGTTCCTACAATTTAGTGTCATTAAAACAGATCAGCACAAAGTAAATTTTATTTATATTGTTACTTATATTACAATTCTTTCTTTGGCCGGGGGGGGGGGGGGAGAAAAATGTGTCCAGTTGTTGGAATGTCTTTTGGTCCACATTAAACTTTTCGGAGGGCATCATGAAGTCCTCGTGACAAAGGTTGCCTGCACTTAAAACTGACAAATGGGGGGGGGGGGGGGGGGGAGAAAAATGTGTCCAGTTGATGGAATGTCTTTTGGTCCACATTAAACTTTTCGGAGGGCATCATGAAGTCCTCGTGACAAAGGTTGCCTGCACTTAAAACTGACAAAACTTAGGCCTATCTTGTTTTGTTTTGTTGTTGTTGTTTTTTTGTGTCAAATGGAAAATTTTCATTTATCATAATAGAGAAAAAAAAATTACCCCTTTCATAAAATGCTAACAATGTATTGTTTTGTAAAGGTAATTCAAAATCAAAATCGAAATGAACTCAAGCAATTTTTTCTAACGCGTCTTATTAATATATTTTGTTTCTTTTTAAACTGGAGTGAGTTACTGAATTTCACCAGGTGCCTACTGTAACACGGGCTTACAAGTAACAATAAAACTGAAAATTGTGTATTATTTCTAGGCATCTCCCTTAGGAAACCTCGGCTCACCAGAGTCACGCGTCGCACATTCCTGGAACCGCTGTGAGATCTAGATAGTGTTATCTCACATTTTATAGCTAGTTAAGTATAATTGAAAAAGTTTATCAGACCTTGAATAAACTGTATTAAAAATGTCTCGTATCATATAGTGTTACTTTTTCTCTTCCACTTCCTATTTGAGAAATGTAAAGCTTTGATACTCTCAAGACCTCATTTTCCTGTAAAGCAAACAAACAACAACAAAAAAGTTCTATTTGATCACCCACCCTCGTTTGAAAATATGCATATATATATATACTTTTTCTCTTCCACTTCCTATTTGAGAAATGTGAAGCTTTGATACTCTCAAGACCTCATTTTCCTGTCAAGAAAACAAACAACAACAAAGAAGTTCTATTTGATCACCCACCGTCGTTTGAAAATATGAATATATATGTACATATATATATATATATATATATATATAAATATATATATATATATATATATATATATATATATATATATGTATATATATATATTAGAGACGGGAGGGGGGATCTTTTTTTTCTCCATAAAACACCGTCAACTTAAATCTAATTATAGACTATTTTCATCAGCCATATCACCAAACGAAGTCCCGGTAGATCCTATGCGAATACCCGTCATCATCTCTGTAGGTTAAATCATTGAATGGACTACATCAGTGTTTCGCTCACATGTAAACAATTCAAGTATACGAATATGTGCGAGCTTGTTGAGTGAGGCAGATCATGCAAGAGTAAATATTACAATCCTAAACTTTATATTTGACTCATTTTGAAAAACAAAAAGATGTATCCGACTGTATTCGAGTTTCTAATCGTACAGTACGGTACAGTTCATCGGTACTCAATGACACGTGGTCGTCTCCGTTAAGTCAGCCACCGTTATCCAACATATTAGTTATTGTTCCTCGATCGATAGCATACATAGTGACGTAAACTACTTCACCATTTAAAACCTTGTAAAGCCCATACGTATGTCATTATAAATATAAACAAATGAGTGAAGGATAACAATTGAAATTCCTGTAAGGTAAAATTGGAAATTCCCATTATTTCTATGAGGTATTAAAGGGCGAATAACCTCTAAAATCTAGAGTTGTCCCTTTTGAAACTGAAACAAGAGTTCAAATTTTGTTTTTAAACATACGTGAAGGTTAGGATAAATGCTATCAAGCAAAATCTCAAAGATTTTTTGCAACGTTCCTTAGAATTTTGAAATAATTTTTTTTTTGTTAAAGATCCCTCCAGAGACCAGATTGGGGGTTGGGTAATAATGAGAAAAAAAGAAGGAAGCCATCTACATGCATAGGAGCCAAAATGATCAATAAATTGATCGTGGGCCCTTAAGATATAGAAGAAGAAGAAGAGGAATTATTGAGGTATTTTAAACATCCTAGAAAATCTAAACTTCGTACCACCAAGGTTGATAATGATATCCCAAGATGCCTACACGCAGTGGCGTAGCTAGGGTTGGTGTCACCCGGTGCGGTCCGCACCGCAAACCCCACCCCCCCCCCACCCCAGCTACGCCACTGCCAACACAAAGTTATAAATTATTTCTATTTAATAACTTTGTGACTATTACCAGAAACGCTGATATCAGCATCATTCAAATACATTTTTAAAAAAAATTCAAAGAGGGCCGGGGGGGGGGGAAGGGGGTTGTGTGGGAGGTGGGGGGCATTTAAAAATGTGTTGTGAAGAATCATGCCTGGCTGAACGGGAAAAATCTGTTAGACAATAATCCTTCAGACAAATGACACCACTCGATTTCATCGTCATTTAAAATACGTCTTGTCTTTTGTTGTTCCTCTCATTTGAACTTGCGACACTTTATTATTTTGAAAAAAAAAAACGCTCAATTCACAAGAATATTTAATACATTCGTTCTCAAACTATTTATCTTTAAGATTTTAATGCAACCAAGTGTATGTAGACTCTCAATATTCTTTGTATGGCGTATTGTGTTGAACCGGACATAATTATTTCTCTAAATGCATTTTTTTGTTTGTTGAAAGTCACAAATTCAAATGTTTTCGGTGCCGATAAACATTCCCATTTTCAACGTTTGCTTAAACCATTCGTTTGCTTCGCTATCAGACCTGGAGCCACCGGCAGTAAAGACTGCTCACGGTTTAACGTTGGAGACCTTGTCGAGATTAGCGTGGAGCCTTCAGCGTTACAGACTCTCCAGCGTGAGCACGGCGGACTTTGGGGGAACATGATGCAGGTAATCATTGGTTCAAATCAATATTAGAGACAAAAGCCTGTTTTCCTTGGTACGTCATTTTTTTTTTTACATCACGCTCTCTCTATCACACACGCACTGTCTCTCTCTCTCTCTCTCTTTCACTCTCTCTTTTTTTCTTTGTCTAGCTTTTTTTCTCGTTATCTATCTAAAATTCTCTCCCCCTTTTATCTTATTTTTAGATTTATCATTATTTCCAACCCCCCCCCCCTTTTTTTTTCCTCTTTGTACTTATGTTTATCCAAGCAAACTGTTTAATATGTATTTCTCGGTATACGTGGGATACTTAAAGCAGCTGTTTTTTTGGATATTTGGCGCCCCCGGCTGAATCAAGCGTTCGTCCCTGAGAAACATTACAAGTTTTCTTTAAGATTCGAAGGTGCCATCAACTAGAGTCTCTAGAGGCTTCTGCTAATAATAATTCTTTTTATTTTTATTTTTGCACCAGGCCTACGAGATGTTTCGTCCTAGCACATAAAATTCAAAATTACAACAAAAAAAAAAACAAAAAAAACAACAAAACTACCGTTTACCGCAGGAAGAAATCGTTGGAAATGCACCCCCGGATAGTGTTGAGTTGACATTAATTTATTTGTCTTGCTCTCTGGCCCGATTAACTCACAATTTTGCCACATTGCAACACGTAGATAATGCATTTGATAGATTGAGTGTATGTTCCTCTTTGAAAATATATTGACCTGTCCGTTAATATTTTGCGCACCAAGCCAAGAACCTACTTACAAAACGCACCCTATACAATGTGTTCCATTTTTTTCGCCTCCCCTTAAGCACCTCAGAGACGTCGGCATAGTGTGTGACGTCCTCGGGGACGGTGACGTCATGGTCAGATTCGGAGACAAGGGACCGTTCATTTTCAATCCTGACATTCTAACCAAGGTTCATAAAACATATTATTTAAATATTATTTTACAATATGTAAAGTAAGACACATTACTACATGAAACTCAATTCCAGCATTAGATTGTTAATTAACGGCATAATCAGAAGCCCGTTTTTCTTTAAAGTTGCCACTTTTTTTTCATAAGTTAATTATACACCGACAAATTGTGTCCATATAATAATTTTTTTTCTAGCTTTTGATGCCAAAACTCGCCCTCTTCTTTATACTCGAAGTGCAATCCGCAGCCAAAGTTTGCGACTCCTTAAATGTCCATTAATCGCACCTTGACCCGCCACATCCACCACCCCCCTCTAAAAAACAAACAAACAAACCCTTAACAAATCGCTTCCTTCCCAAATATAACTTAAGTTTTTAAACTTAACAACAAGCTTATATTCCCCATCCAGACTAAATATTCATTAGGTGTTTCATTTTTTTTTTCATCTCACATTCTCTCAGGTTTTGTTAGGTGACTCTCAGCCGGCAGGTAAATCCGAGGCCGCCAAACAGAACAAGGAGCCCGCCCACAGCGCCAAGCCCCAGTGCACGATATGTCTGATCAAGGAGGCTAGTGGCGCCATCGTGCCGTGCGGACACGTCGCCTGCTGTTCTGATTGTGTTAAACGTTTGAAAATATGTCCGATTTGTCGTAGTAAAATTGCCAGCTATATCCATATTTTCATTCCATGAGTTTTGACTTAAAAAATTTAAAAACTTATATATAAATATATATATATATNTATATATATATATATATATATATATATATGATATTTTTCCATAGTCGACTAGAGATAACGCTGAGCATTATTCCCAGCCGACCGTGTATAATAATTTTGCAATCATACTTAAGTCTGTTAAAATTAAAACTAACTATAGATTCGATACAGCCCATAATTCCGCTAATTTTTTATATAAATGTTTATTAGAAACATTTTTTTTTTGTTTACCTGCCAGCGGTAGTAAACCATTTATTGGCTGGAAATAGCATAGAGCTTTGTTCCTAGCCGACTGCGTACAGCGCCCCCTTTTATTTGTTGGTTAAAATGTCATCTGTTCAACAAAAAATTATTCGCCTCTTATCCAAACTGTCGTTCAGAAGTTGCTTTCCTGTTCTATATTTTCATGGGTTTTTTTTTTTAATGTGAAGCTCTGACGTTGTCATCATAACTCAACTCTTTTTATCTTTATATTTATCACGATCGCCCGTGTTATATACATGTAAATCAAGATGACATTTTCCCCAAGACAAATAAAACCTTCAGTTTATTGTTATTTACTTCTGAGTCACACTAAATAAAAATGTTCTCAGTTTTATTTTTTTATTTTTTTGTTGTTGTTGTTTGTTTCATGTATTTTAAAAAATAAATAAACTGATACATCATGTGTGAATTCCACCGCAATTTGCTATATAGAATGTTACTTGTCATATCGCACGGATCTATTAAGTGACTAACGGAATACTAAAACAAAGCTATTATAATAACTTAAGGTAGGCGCGAGACAATGGTGCTATCAAATTCACCTAAAACTTCTATTCAGACCTACTTAAAACCCGATTAGCAATGTGCATCTTTGATTCCGTATTGTAATAGAGCGGTCTTGTACCATACGTGGTTTACAAGATAGGCATTTTTTGCTCTGTTTGGCCATGTTTCGATACATATATATATATATATATATGCAAATACACACAGAGCACTTTAATATAATGTAAACTGATGCATTTAGATCATGCCATGAATCAAGCTATAAAACACAGCCCATGCATATATATAAATGTAACGTTGCTAACTGGATCAACTTTTCATGAATGGGGCGTCCATTAATGACGTCAACAAATAGGGGAGGGAGGGGGGTTTAGGTGAGTTAACGTCAACAATCATGTTTTCTGTATTACAATTTGAATCTTAAAAATTAACTGGTTATTGCATTATTTTTTAAAAAAATTATAAGTGTAAATGAGTGTAAACAGTCATATAATTTGTTGGCTTTTAATATAAAATTTACTTAATGTGTGTGTGTCTGTGCACTGCAGATGGATGGTCAGAATGTTACCACTTTTTGTAAGTGCAAGAGAAGTCAAAAGTTAGATGATATTAATAGAGTAGGAATACGATATTTTGAAAATAAGGTGAATGTAAAGTGAGTAACAATAATAATATCGCTGCTTGAACGGATTGGCAAAATCTGTAACATCTATTTCGCATCACAAGTCATGCTGAAAATTCATGTTCAACAGCACCGACAATGCCCTCTTGAGCATTAGAAATGAGCACCTGCTGCTCAACAAAAAAAGGATTCGACCCATGCGAGTGGCTGCAAGGAGACAGAGAGAGCATATGGCAATTATTGCTCACACTGACAATGCTTCTATTTTAAGTGCTGAATGGTTAGATGAGGATGATGTTGACTTGTCTGGTATATCAGTGCCACATGATGAAAATAATCAATCAGCTGGCTGCTATAGACGATGCCCATCCGGGGCGTCATTTCAGATTTTTTTTCAGGGGGGAGGGGGGCAAAAACCAAAACTTTGTTGGCTTATTAAGTTGTTTATTACTGGAGGCGTCACAGTACATATCAATTTAAATAAAACTTGCAAATTAGGAGGGGGGGAACAAATGGCCCCCTGCCCTACCCAAATGATGTCCCCGATACCCATTGTTACCATAGAGCAAATCTGCCTACTTCATGGGAAGATGATGACAGCTGGAAACTATATTACAATTGTCAGCTTTACTAACAATAATAATAGTTATACCACAAACAATGATATTCAGTCTTTAACAACCTTCCAACTGATTCTGCATTATAAAATGTAAGTGTAAAAACTTTTTAACTTGTTGATTAACAAGCTAAAGATACAATAAAATGTTTTTCCTACAATCTTGTGTCTTTAACATAGATCAGGACGAAGTAAAATGAATTTATACATTTATTCATTTTTTCTTTGGGGGGGGGGTGGAGGTAGAAAATTAGGGTGGGAGGGTTATTAAAAGTTTGATAGTTGTTGACAAGGGTGGGGGGAGGGGGAAAAAATTCCGTCAAAATTCTTGACCTAATTAATGGACGACCCCTTAAACTTTTTTTTTTTCATTCTCTAGAACAAGATTTATCAATGACTAATTAGCAACCCAACTGAAATCGATTATGTAAACATTCACAACGATGTGATTGGAAACGCGGAGTGGAGGGATAAATTAAATAAATGTACTTTAAAAAAACTCACCTTAAGTGTATGTAAAGTCAGTCGTTTTAAAATAAGTAATTATTTCATTTAGGATAAACATTAATGTTTAGATAGAAATTCATACAGTAATAAGAACTATATTTTCTTAAGCTCTCACAGGACACCGGGATCTCTATAATTGTAATACACGAACTCATCTAAGAAAATTATCCTCACAATAACTAACTTCGTTCATAAGATGTAAACAGTCAAGTTAATTGAAATAATTTTTTTCTTTAGAGGCAGCTTCATGTTTAAATGTTCACCTTTTTAAACATTTTCCTTAAAACTACAATGGTTCTAGTTAAATTTATAACATTGAGTACTTAATTTATACATTTATATATAAATTCATTAATATATATCTATATATATATATATATATATAAAACAATGATTTTTTAATTGATTTTAAAATGACTTTTTTTTCTAAAGTGAAATATGAAAACGTATTAAATAGGAAATACAACTAAATAACCACATAAAACTTAAATACTTGCATAAGACCTTGTGTACATGTTAAGTTCTGACACCAGAAAAAAACCTTCTAAACCAGAGGTCCCCAAACTTTTTTTGTCTCTTAGACAACTTGCCATGTTTTTCGGTTTTGGGTAGACCCCCCTGCTTACCTGATATTAAATTTTTGGCAAATTCATTAACTGCAAATGTATTTTTGAAAGCCGGTACAGTGCTACTCACTTTTAAAGATTTCAATTTATAACGGTAGTTTAAATTCATGTAGGAATATATGTGTCTTTATATTATAAGTAAATTATATAAATAAATAGGTACTATCTGAGTATGTGGATTATTCCAATCATGGAATGCCAAAATAGAAGTCAGGTCCTGCTACATCCACTATCGTTGACCCCCATTTTTATTTCATGGACCTTCTAATTTTTTTCGCTGACAAGGACTCCTTGTCGTCGACCCCTGGGGGTTGGGGGGGGGGAGATCGATTTGACCTATTTGAGAATCACTGTTCTAAACCAATGTTTCAATCGGAAATCTCCTTTTGCTTCAAAAAATGTCAAAACGGAAATCCCCAAATTATAAAAGTGAAACAATTAATATGGCCACAGGTTTGTTTTGAATTTTATGTGATTTTGTTAAATTAAATCCTACTTCTTATCTCCACTTAAGTCTCGTTTTCTCTTTATAACATAAGAAGATAATATCGCAGGCGAGCCTTGATTCGCATCTAGGAGCACCTCTGCATCATTCATCATTACATTAAAGGGCTCTGGCAAAATAACTTCCCTGTCAAATGCACATAACTGAATTTAATATTTCTCCTCACAAAATGTAGATTGTCTTTAGAAAAGTTACAATTTTGACCTAGCATTTTTCAGTTAACATTAAACATAACCCCCATCCCACCCCCATTAAAAAAAAATTAAAGCTAAATGACTGTTAAATATTGTCTATTATTTTTTTTTCAAACGCCAAAGAGATCATAATTTTATTTATACTCGTTTGGGCTGAACTTGGGGTCACGTCTAATTTTAAGTGTACGTCATCCTTGAGATTATGTATCAGGTCGCTGACATTAAGGATTTAAAATATATAACTAAAATTCATGACCTATAATAAAGTTATCAAGATTCCATGTTAACTTGAACTCTTTAAATTAAAAAAAAAAAATTTGTGTTAAAAATTGGATTGAATTAATATGAAAAAATGAGAATTTGTTGTAAAGAAATTTACAAGAATCGTTTCTTTACAACTGATTTGAAAATTCAAAGCTATTTCAGATATTTTAATTAATTGACTTTAGAAAAAAATATAGCTAAAATTTAATGTGTGGTTCCCTAATTGCTAAATGCCTATAAATTTACCATCCTATTTACTCAGCTTTACCCCGGAGTACATTTACACGGCTCCAACAAAACAGCCGGGTGTATAAGCTGTCGTATAATTTATTGTCGTAAATGGGTTGATGATAACAGTCCATGGAGTGCAGCAGTTATCACTTAATGGGAGAAGTTAATCTTTATATAATCTATCCTTAAAAGCGATGACTAAAGTCTATAAATATTGCATTTTTAATTATCAGGCAAGTGCCCCCAGCCTCAAACGAATTAGACATATCCTTGTGCAAAGTTATCTTGTTCTACTGTTTCTTTTATGAGGCTAGAACGCAGTCCCTTATATAAGTAGTGACTTTTTATCTAAGTCCAGTCGATAAAAATTCAAGGTAGCATTTGAAATTATACATAGATTGAGAGATCATGTTTTTATGCATTGTATTCCAGTTGAGAGATCACGTTGATGAGCATTTAGGCGTAAATAAATTCATTGTCTCCATTAGACAACTTGAGCGGGAAAAATGATTTTTCAAGATTCCGGGGTGGCAGGAGGCAGGGCATCAAACAGCATGCAAATAAGGCATTAAGACGTCCAACACCATACACACAATGAATTTACTCCCGCTGTGGTGAGCCCCAGGGTAATCTTATTTTGCCCGAGCATAGAAACAACGCAGTACTCTGACGTTGCTCGGCGTGAAGTCACGGGGGAAGCAGAACATGAGAGTGTCGATGATTCCCGAGTACAAGCAGGGACAGGGACACATTGAGCCCAAATAATACTTGATTAAATTCAAAATGCAAGAATCCATTTTAGCAAGTACCTGAATTAGGATTTGCCTCGCGCTACACTTAATCGGGGAAATAAAGAGAGAGTTGTTAGAGTAAAAAAAGAAATGAGTCATCTCAAGTTTAGCAAATCGGCTGAGTCGTCTTGGTTTTGGCTCACTCCAAACATGCCGTTTCTGGCACCACTTACAGTTTATCCATTTTCAATTTTCTTTCTTTACTATTTAAGACAATATTTTAAAAAAAAATTAAATTGTTCAATGATGGTGTAAAAGTTTTAAATAAAAAAAAGGAACTCGTTCAAAAACAATGAAATACATTATCAAGGTAACTTGAAACATTGTCGATAGGTTGAAAGACCGCGTTAAAAATAAACTGTCCCATAAGGTGTCTAAATTATCGCTTAAAGGGAAAGGGCCCTTTCATTATCCTTTCCATAAATACCCTAGGGAAAATTTAAAAATTGAAAATCACTTTCGGGATCCCTGTTTTTTAACATTATAATCATACGCTGGGTCGCTCGTGGGCCCACATGAGTTCAAAAATAAAGTTAAACCTGGCCTATTCTGATTCTGGCATGATAGAGAGCATCTTTACAAGATGTCGGCTCTCAAGGTTCGTTTTTTTTTTTCTTATTGTACACCCGTCCAATAGTGTAACTAAAACATACACCCACAAACCCGCTTTGAGATTTTTATAGAGAAATGTGTTTCCATTTTTATAAAATCATTTTTTCAGTTACTTCAATTCAATTTGACACCCAGCTTCATTTAAGTTTGATAATGATCTTCAGATGTATGCGTGTGTCTGTGTGGTGTCTAAATCAAGCATTTATCTAAAAAAAAAAAATCTGAGAACTTTGGATTCATGCCTCAGGAACAAACCTGGTAGATATTATACCTTAATACGTCTTTTCCGTCTACTTATTTCTTTCCATGAGGCAGACCATCGAAACACACCAATTAAAAAAAATACATTAATAATAATATTAAAACAAAAACGGAAATGTGTTTTATATAACATGAAAGACTGAAAGAACAATCTAATGTAACTATAAATCTTAATAATATCTGAAGAATTGAGACGTAAAGATAATAATTTACAAAACTAGTGATAAATGGACGTATCTTAGCATTTTTTTAAACACCATTGTTAAAATTATAATTGGGATGATTTTTATGAATATTATTTTTATTTAATATTATTACTACTAAAAAGGTATACCTATTTAAAAAGTTTTCTTTTTTCTCATAATAAAAAAAAGATACCAATAATGAAACCAAAACAAATAACTCACAAGTTTTTCATTCAACCAGGACGATCTAATGTGAAACTTGGACTGCGCGTGGTCCGTGGACCTGACTGGACATACGGCGATGAAGTTCCAGAAGGCTTATTCGGTACTGTTGTAGAAATAGATGGACAATGTTGTTCTTTAGCTCCAGACAAATCTGTCGCTGTTATGTGGGATTCCGGTATCAAGGTTTACTACAGAGCTGGATTTGGAAACGCCTATGATCTCCACATGTACGACAATGTTCAATGTGGTGAGTCCTTGTGTCCAGTGTACGGCTTTTTGCATCCACAATTTCATTTCCACAGAGAAGCTCAGTGTCAGTGGAAATTCGTTGATGAGCCATTACAGCTGCCAAGTCTTTTTTTTTCTGTTTAATTAATACATTTTACCTCCTCTCACTTGCTTTCCATTCTTCGTAACTTTTTTTTTGTCTGGGTTTGCGCCTAATAATATTATTTTCTTTTCGTTTAGGTAGGCTACACGTATATATTCATAAAGTAATTTTAATTTATATTAATTTAATTTTTTTTTGTACTGACGAAGGTATTTTCCAACGTGTCCATTGGTATTTCGTAAAATCCTCATGAAAGGCTGAACATATATTGCTTTATTTATACCAATAGTCTGTGTCTAATTAGTGTTGTGTTTATTTAAAAGCGACAAAATATCATACATTTTCACCTCTTATTATAGGATACAGCCAGCCATTCAAACCTGAAAAAATAGTGATATGCAAGTACACACTATACGTTCTGAAATGGCTACATTTAAATACAATTTACGGGTTTAATATATTCTTATTATTGATGTCCTTGCAGTTACATTATGGTATTCATTACTTTTGATTTTATAATGAAAGATCTTTTCATCATTAGAAACAGTCTTCGCTTTAGTTTTGCATTTGTAACGTCCTGTTACATGTAAAATTGTCTTTTAAATTTTAAAAATATCATTTTAGGTTATTATGATTAAAAAGAGTAGTTTAAAAAAAAAAAAAATTGAGAACCCATTTTCGTCCACAACAGGCGCGCTCCACGAATTCAGAACTTGCACAAGCTGCGGAGAACAAGAGATTGCAGGCTTCAGGTGGAAGTGTGCATTTTGTCCAGCCACCGACCTGTGCACCTGGTGTTACATGTCAGACAAGCATGACATCTCACACATGTTCATCAGATATGAAACTCAGTTTTCCATTGGGTAAGTCTATACGTTGTTTGCTTTACCAAAAAAAAAATTGAATTAGATTAATGAGAAAAACATATATGAAATGAAGTGGTTGGATGCTATTTTAAAACCAAAACCAGGATAAAGACATGGCATCAATGAAAAATTGTGAATTTCGCTTAAACCGTATGGCGACAACCTACAAAATCATGCTATCAATTTATTTTCCATATACATTCTATCCGTTGCATTACTTGCATAAAATAGAGCAGTAACTACAATGTCTAAAATTCCTCTCCATTCTGCAGCGCTTTACTTTTGTCAGGGATTTATGCTCACTCTTATTCGTTTATTTTATTTTTAGCTAGGATACATATATATATGTCAATAAATATCATGTAAAGTTCATTTATACAGATATGAATGTTTTTTATTTTACTGGTGAATGCATTTGCCGAGACATTTACATTTGTATTTATTGCTCATCATTTGTAAAGGATGACCTGTATTGTTTTAATTACATTTTTTTTTACATTGCAAGATACCTTTAGTTAATGTATTAAGTTTAACTGTTATATGGCGTAACGAAGCCGACACATGAACTCTTTAGCGACCCGTAACCGACTGGATACCCTTGCTCGAGACGCGTAGCTAGAGTGTTTGGCGCACAGAGGCGTAGCTATAGTGGTTGACACCCAGAGGCGGCGTAGCTAGAGTGTTTGGTGGGCGGGGACTAAATTCACGTTAAAGAGCCTCCCTTTCTTTGTTCAACTCTCAAACCCATGATTGTCATCAATAAAATAATATCAATGTACGTTTCGGCACCCTTAAATAGTCTGGCGCCCAGGGACCTCTTCCCTTTCCCCAGTCCGACCTAGCTACGCCTCTGACTTGTCTCCTCGTGCTACAGTTATATCCAAATCTGTCCATGACACGTTGCTTAGCCTTTACTCCTCCAGAATTTATAAACGGTTCCCATCGACTCTCGACAACTACCCAGATTCTTAAACTCCTATCCAATACTCATAAAACACTTACCCTCTTGAACACTTATCTAGGACATAATCTATGTCAGAAAGTTTCCGGAATTATTTTCCAAAGAATCTCGTCATTACTGCAAAGTCTTCTTAGTGTAAGCATTTGGGAGAAAGGAAAGGAATTTTAACATGACCGAGGATGGGACGATGACTGAGGCAGTAAGCTGTTCCTCTCTGATGTCTTCTAATGAATGGACGTTGATACTATGTTCTTGTGAAGGTTCATTTTGATGTCAAAAAAATATTGGCAGAACGTTCATGAACGTTCAGGAAGTAAATTTGATTGATGGATATAACGTTGTTTTGTGTCGTATATACGTTGGAAAGTCCCATGGAATCATTAATACATCTTTTGTAGTATTCACTTTGGAAATTCCCATGGAATCATTAATACATCTTTTGTAGTATTCACTTTGGAAATTCCCATGGAATCATTAATACATCTTTTGTAGTATTCACTTTGTAATTCCCATGGAATCATTAATACATCTTTTGTAGTATTCACTTTGGAAATTCCCATGTAATCATAATACATCTTTTGTAGTATTCACTTTGGTAATTCCCATGAAATCATTTATACATCTTTTGTAGTATTCACTTTGGTAATTCCCATGCAATCATCAATACATCTTTTGTAGTATTCACTTTGGAAATTCCCATCCAATCATCAATACATCTTTTGTAGCATTCACTTTGGTCATTCCCATGGAATCATTTATATTATTATTCACAGAATTCTGGGAAATGACACTATGTATCCTCCTAATGGCACAAAAGAAAAAGACAAATAAAACTCGGTCCCATGTTCATACCCATGGCCATACCACCAATACCACCAATACCACCAATACCACCAACACCACCAATACCACCAATACCACCAATACCACCAACTTGATTTTTTTTTAAAGATCGCTTACATAAAAAAGAGTTATATAAACCAGCTCTGCCAAATGTTCATTGGATCTTTATTTGGAAAATAGGATAAGGGTTCTTATTTAGAAAGAATGAAAAGCAGTAAGTCAATCTGTGTCAGGAATCAGCACGTACAATGAAAATGCGCCCATTTAAAAAAAAAGAAGTGAGTAGGTTTAGTTAGGCTCATTTTTTTTTCAAGCCCCAGTTTCCAACAATGTCCGAGAAACAGTGAACCTGACCCTTTTGATTCAACAGTTTGAGACCCCCTGATACACGGAATGAGAGAAAAAAAAATGATAAACCAGACCTAAAAGGAAGACACTCGCCTACAATTAACCAAACATGGATTTTTTTCCAATGCCAACCAGGGACGTACACATTTGTACATCACGTGTCTCGTGAAAACTTTGTACATCATTCACCAGGACAAGATTCGATACAATAGAGTAACATTAAAATATTACAATTAGATGCTTGTAAAAAAAAAGTGTTAACAAGAATTCAATACGCTTAATGTAGATCTATCAAGCACAAACAATGATATCATCACATATTATTTAAAAAAATGTGCCTACTGTATTGCTACGTTGCCATGGTAATAAATGCACATAAGAAAACAACTAACGTATTTATGGGCGCATAACACGCACCGGCGTAACATACGCACCTCATTTTAAGAAGGAAATTTCAGGAAAAAAAAACGTAACATTATATTAGCTCATAACACGCACACATCATTTGCCCCCTATTTTCAGGGAGAGAAAGTGCGTGTTATACGACGATAAATACGGCGGTTATTGCAAATAAAAATGTATGTTTCAAAACTGAAAATTAATCATCCTCGATTTGAAATTAGAAAGCGTGTGTTTAAAACAGTTGCAATAATTTATTTTGTCTCCTGCATTCCTAACGAATAAAACAACGTAACATTATATTAGCTCATAACACGCACACATCATTTGCCCCCTAGTTTCAGGGAGAGAAAGTGCGTGTTATACGACGATAAATACGGCAGTTATTGCAAATAAAAATGTATGTTTCAAAACTGAAAATTAATCATCCTCGATTTGAAATTAGAAAGCGTGTGTTTAAAACAGTTGCAATAATTTATTTTGTCTCCTGCATTCCTAACGAATAAAACAACGTAACATTATATTAGCTCATAACACGCACACATCATTTGCCCCCTAGTTTCAGGGAGAGAAAGTGCGTGTTATACGACGATAAATACGGCAGTTATTGCAAATAAAAATGTATGTTTCAAAACTGAAAATTAATCATCCTCGATTTGAAATTAGAAAGCGTGTGTTTAAAACAGTTGCAATAATTTATTTTGTCTCATGCATTCCTAACGAATAAAACAAATTTAAAATAATTGCATAGTGTACTTATGATGAAAAAAGAAAATACCTTATATAAAAATTTCAAAAAATCCTTGTCTCCACCACTAGGATATCGCTTTGGTAGCCTGTGGATATCATTTAAATATTTATTATAGGTTTCAAAAGAATGATTTTAAAACACGCACGAGCTGATCCAAAACTCCATTGCAGCGTTAGAGTCCCCCCTCGATGTGACTGTCAGGGTGACAAACGATTGGCTAATGGCATTTTCAACGGTGCATTTGTGACCCGTGGGGAAGACTGGAAAGCGGGTAATCAAGATGGTAAGCTGTATAGTAAAAATCGATGGGCCTCATCAATCAAAGTGTATGCCACAAAAACACATTAGACTGCGAATTAAACTAGACCAAAACATAAACGAAACCAGAGGATATTTGAAACATTTGATAACATGCCAACAATTTTAAATACATTGTTCTTAAATTTTAAAAAAAGATGAAACTTGTTATTAATTTTTTTTGGTCGAGTAAAGAAACATGTCTTGTAACTTCTGAGAGAGCGTTTAAAATGCGTATGCAAATTATCAATGAAAATGAAGTATGTTCCACATTCAACGCTCTCTAACAATTCGAAATTCAATGTTATGCCCTTTTACGTCGAGTTGTCAATGGTTCTATTCCGCTCTGACAAGGCACCGTGTTCCCTGGTCACCAAGACGCGCTGTTGCCGGTTAGGCAGCATGCTGTTTCGATGGATGGTTAAGTTCAGCGACAGAAAGATGTACTTGGTACAGTGTAAGTTGACTCCGATTGAGAGCATCAATGAGTTCTGTCCTGAATTAAGATGGCCAGAGGGAATCGAATGGCTCTGCCAACAAGACGCTTTCTTGAAAGAGACCATGAGGGATTAGCTTAAATACACCCTTGCACTTATAAAGTATAACTTCAGGGTTTTTAATCAAGAAAAAAAAGAAAATTTTTATTTAACTATTAAAAATTAACCTACAAAATTCGTGTCAACTTTTATGTAAGCAGAGATGTTTGGTATAAATAATTTAACTCACTTGACACCACAATCCTGGATCTATAAGACATGTGAACAATTCGTAATTATGTAGAGTTGAGGATAGTGTTAATGAATCTACACTTGAGAAAGGCACTGCTTGCCCTCCCCTCCCCCAACAGGACAGTGTTAAGTCATATCTTACAGTCAGAACGAAAGATCAGCGTCTTTTTTTGTTGTCCCTATTGGTTATTCGTTAATCACTACACAGTAGATTCACACAATCAGTCATAGTGTCCTTAATTAAACAAAGCCTAAAAATCAAGTTTTTCGTATAAACCTTTGTAAAATGTAATATCGGGCAACTTGGGGTGGGGGGAAAAGGGGGGGGGGCTGAAAATTTGGCTAAACATGCATGCAAGTATTGCACGCGTAAAGAAGCCCAATTAGTACCCCTCCCCCCCCCCAAAAAAAAAAAAACTCACAATAGCACATTTGTGTATGCCCCTGAACTACATTAATATTTTATTGACCCATCCGATTTTACACCGCAGATTTATTTTTCCAACTTTTTCAGGAAACTAAAGAAACTATTACGCACCAAACACAATTGAGATAGCCATCTTTGTTTTAAATGAATTTTTTTTAGCGCAGTTATCGGGAATGTTATGTCATGAAATCAGTGTCATCATGTTTTCTTCATCTTATCCTTAAAATAAAAAAACAAGATAACTGTTTTTTGGAGCTTGGGGCATGCGGGTGGGGCTGAAAATTTAAAAGAATGTGTTGTCATCTGCAACAAGTCTATGAACAAAGTATCCGCTCGATAGGTTGACGGAAAGTGGATCAATTATGCTTCCGACGATTTGACAAGCCAGACATATACAAAAATCGTTGCTAGATAAGCGATTCAATTTTTCATTTCTTTCAGAGCAGAGCCTAAACGTCACGAACTCCAGCTGAGCGCACCGTTGAAGTCACCAAAAAAAAAACAAAAACAAAAAAACAACAACAACAAAACACTGCAATGAAGTTAAGATTTTCCGATCGTTACAGCCATATTAATAATTTTGCTGTACACACATCAATATATTTCCCACTGTGAAGTAAACAAAACACATTAATCCCGATTATTATTTGTGTCAACTATTTATCAAGATTACGCCTAGAAATTCAATTCTTTGAGCTGCACCATATTTCTTCTGCAACTAGGAGGTGCTGGTAAACCTGGCCAGGTCGTCAAGACTCTGAAGACCGGCGATGTCTCAGTCAGATGGAGGTCTGGCGACGTCTACATGTACCGTTTGGGGTCAAATGGCAAAGTGGACTTGAAACTAGTTACTAATTGCTATGGTAACTTCTACTACAAGAGTCATCTCCCGCTTGTTGGTAAGTATATCTCTCAAATAAAAAGAATGTAAAAAATTGCAAGATTTATTTATTCAACAATGTTGATCAAATTTGCTTTATTAATTAACTTAATACCATGGAACTTAAAAGATCTAGTTAAGTGTTTCATATAAAAATTAAAAATAAACATCTTATTTAAGTTCGATTCTTCATCTTGTGTTAGCAAATTTACTATTCATTAGTCATCCACAATTGATAAAAGAAGATATTTCATCATAAAACGATTTAATAAAATTATCTTCTACAGGTAAATTGAATGATGAAACTATTGAAAATAACTATTTTCAAAAAGCTCACATCTCTGCTGATAGAAGAAAGGTATCTAACAATATTTCCAGTAATTAATTTACGTTTTTTTACTTGATTTATAAATGGTATAGTGCTGAAAGCGATTCAATTTTTCATTTCTTTCATAGCAGAGCATAAACGTCACAAACTTTAGCTGAGCGCACCGTTGAAGTCACCAAAAAATAAAAAAAAGAAGCTTTTCCAGTGAGTAGTGGAGTTAAGCAAGGTTGCGTGCTGGCTCCTACTTTATTTGCAATCTTTTTCTCCATCCTACTCCAGCATGCCGTTCAGAACAACAGCGAGGGGATATACATCCACACTAGAGATGATGGCAAATTATTCAACATTGCGCGCCTTAGAGCTAAGACTAAAACAAGAAAGGTCTTGCTGCGGGAGTTCTTGTTTGCGGACGATGCCGCTTTGGTATCTCACACAGCTGACGCCCTGCAGAGCCTCGTATCCAGCCTATCCGCTGACTGCAAAGAGTTTGGCCTGATAATTAGCCTAAAGAAAACTAACATTATGTCACAGGGCGCTGACTCCCTCCCCACTATCGCCATCGATGACTACAACTTGGATACTGTTGACAGATTCACATATCTGGGATCAAACATATCGAGCACCCTCTCAATGGAGGATGAGATAAGTGGGAGGATAGGGAGGGCCGCAACTGTTATGGCCTGACTGAAGAAAAGAGTCTGGTCAAACGCCAAACTCACAACGAGAACTAAGCTGCAGGTGTACCAGGCCTGCGTACTGAGCACACTTCTGTATGGATGCGAGTCGTGCACCACATACTCTAAACACGAAAGAAGGCTCAATGGCTTCCACCTCAGATGCCTGCGCCACATCCTTGACATTAAATGGCAAGACAAAGTCCCCAACACGGATGTCCTGTCCCAAACAAACATGTGTAGCGTCCCAGCCATGTTAATCCAAATACGCCTCCGCTGGCTTGGACACGTCAAGCGAATGCAACCTGGTCGCATACCAAAGGACGTGCTATGCAGTGAGCTGGCGACAGGGAAAAGGTCAGTTGGACGGCCTCGTCTGAGATACTTAGACATATGCAAAATAGACATGAAGTCGGCCAACATCGAAATCTCAAACTGGGAGGTGCACGCAGAGGATCGATCCTCATGGCGGGGCATAGTGAAGGTATGATCACTACATGCCGAGGATCAAAACAGATCGGAAACAGCTGCAAAAAGAGCGAGGAGGAAGGCCGGTAAATACTGCTCCACAGCATTCGTGAGTGGGAAATGTAACAGAGACTGCCATTCGAGGATTGGTCTCACCAGCCACACCAAGAGCTGCAAGCTGTAAAGATAATATATCGTCTTCCACAGACGGAAAGATGCCATACATAGCGCTGTTTATGTAGGGCAATATGGTTCTCAGAAACCTATTTTTAGGATAGACTGATACTCCAGCAACAAAGGTTTAATTACAGAATTTCTTGTCTAAAAGAGTCCCCCCCAACATATTTTCAAGCGCTGCTTCCATAATAATATAAATATACAGAGGTATGAGGTAAAATATTTGATATCGCAATTCAATGCCAACGGTATCACTCTTTCAACAATTCAAATTACGAAAATAGAGCCGCTCTTAGGATTTTGGGGGCCCAAGACATGGAACGTAGGTAGTGGGCAGCGGATGGGGGGGGGGGGCAGAGTGTAGAGCTTCGCCGGAGCGGAGGAGAAAATAGGATTGTGAAGTTGCAAAATAGACATCAGACGAGAGATTTATAACCACCTACCTCCTTTTCTTCTCTTTCAACAATTCAAATTACGAAAATAGAGCCGCTCTTAGGATTTTGGGGGCCCAAGACATGGAACGTAGGTAGTGGGCAGCGGATGGGGGGGGGGGGCAGAGTGTAGAGCTTCGCCGGAGCTGAGGAGAAAATAGGATTGTGAAGTTGCAAAATAGACATCAGACGAGAGATTTATAACCCACTACCTCCTTTTCTCGAAACTGTCTTCCCGATACATTTTCTCCCCAAAATGTTTTCTCTTGACAACACTTCGTTGACGTGTAACATTTCCGACACCATCTCTTTGCTGATAGCAGTCTCCCGCCTTTATCATCCTTACATTAGGAATAATTTGTTGACATGGCGTGTAACTGCTAACCATATTGATAATTCATCTACTAGAGAAAATGTTGACTTCTGAAATACATGTACTTGCAAGTTGTTGGTTCAAAACATTCGCCCGTAGGGGTCCCCTTGACAGTGTTGTCCAATAAGTTGTTGCCAAGTTTGCCTATACCTAAGAACGGGTCTGATGAGAAGAAGAATCGACCACTGTATTGGTTCCTCGGTTTTTGGCGAACGTCGAACCACTCAAAAGCTGATGGGAAAAGGCAGTCCTAACGACGGTAGAGCGATACCGACGAATGGATAGACAGGAACCCTGCTTCCAGCTACATGATAAATGGGTAAAACGACCAAATTAAAGAGACCGTCCTTTATGGACATGGTCCACAGTCTTGAGGAAGACCTGGCATAAACCACAATAAGAGAAAAAGTAAGGGTGATCAGGGAACGGGGCCCCCACAAAAGCCTTACCAGGCCTGAAATACACATCGCCATGACGTCTACTAAAGCTACAACAACCAGCCTTCAACCAGAACTATCAGAGGCAGTGCAAGAAAAGATTAAAGCTTACCCAGACAGCCTCTTAAAACGTCTTCACAGACGGTTAATACTTCGCAAGAGAAGAATGCAGAGCCCATGGTGCTCTTTTCAAGTATTCCAAAGAGATAGCTCCACCCGAAGAACTATCCGGACCGAGTGGAAACAATCGAACGAACCTCGATGCTGAGATCGAAGCAATATTGGTTGCCATAAAAAGAGTCCGCCAACGCCTAACAAAAAGCAAGAAAAAAAAAAACTTCCCGGATGTTGTTGTCATCACCGTCTCACGCTCAGCTCTCGAGCAATTGGGAAGGGGCTCTACGAAGACCACGATGGTAAATGTCATTCTAGAGACAGTTGGTAACATCCAATGAGAGGCGGCAAACTAATCGTACAGTGTATCGCTTCGCACGTTGAGGTGACGCAACACGACAAGGCGGACTCCTTGGCTAAAGAAGGCCGCAACCCAATAAACGAATGACTCTGCTGGGAGTCAACGCTTGGTTGAAAGACCACTTTTGTAACAAGTGTTTAAGCGATTGGGCCGCAGGAGAAACTGGACGACAGCTTTACCGGAAAATGCCCCGACCGAGCAAGAGCGGCTCTTGGTGGAATCTCAAGAGAAGCGACCAGAGCCTCATCACCCAGATGACAGGTCTCTGCGCGACGCGCAGCTACCTCCATAGACTCGATGACAGAAGGGAACCAACCTGCCGCTTTTTGCAACCTCACTTTTGGTCGACTGTCCCAGGGGCGGGAAGGGGACAGAGGGTCGGGACCCAGAGACCTGACTTGAAGATATGATTCACGGTGACACCCAACCAGATGAGGCAAGCCGCCATATCAATAGCCAGGGCAATAAGAGAGTAAATCTCAGCCCAAAAGAGCATTGAACATTTAGTTCCTCGATAGTTAGATATAAGTTTTAACAGCCTAGTTTAATGTATTCAATTTAAACAAAAAAATTATAGTATTAAGATTTTTTCAACCACATCTACGTTTTAGTCATCAACTAACGGAAAGGGTTTTGAATCGAAGAACCACAGAGAACCTTTTTACCATGTTGACAACATGAGGAGGAAGAACAAAGAAGAGAGCTCACAGCCTCACGTAAATAGTGCCTACTCCACAAGGGGCACTGGGTCCAACTACGATCGTGAAGCTGGACCCTCACACACAAGTGATAGGGATTCAGACGGTGAGATGTCAAAATTGTTTTTAAATATTTGATTTTTAATTTTTGTAAATCGTCAAAGCCATCGTCATGTTTTTCTTCTCCTGTTAACAAATCTATATAAAAAAAGAGTTCAACGTCGAGTTTGTTTGTTTGTCTGTTTGTTTGTTTGTATTTTTAGGCGTTTTGGATGTTTTTAACCTACATAAAAAAAGAATTTAAAAAAAAAAAATAATGGACCAAGAGATCCCAATTTTTTGTACAGATGTTCACTTCTTTCCTAGAAGTAATATAGTCTAAGTCTATGGTCCGAAATCACGTTGGCCTATGTGGGGCCCATAATTCGTGTTTATTCTCTTACGAGCTTTACAAATGGAAGAGTGTCCTGATTTCGCACTTTTGCTCTGTCGTTCAATATTAGTGGAAAAAGGAGCATACCAATGGCGTGGAATAATCCTATAAAGTATTGATTAGTGGAGCACACACGTTGGGTAGATTTATGTTAGAGAGTGTGGGTAATTTGAGCACATAAATGATATACATTTATCGTAGAAAACCTGCGCTCTTCAGCACAGTCATTACAGAGAGTCACCAGTGTGCATGTACACAGAAAGAAGGTATACCGATTGCGCTTTTTTCAAGCTATTGATTGCTTCTAAACTTTTGAACCGTTTTCCAGTCTTTATGGAAAATTGAGAATGATAAAAAAAAAATCATTAAAAAAAAAATTAAAGAGTTTTATCTTTAAAAATATTTTGGACATCAGAGCCCGAATCGTGACGCAATTTACGAACGCCCCTTTGTTAATTCCCATTGCCTTCCTAGTGTGGATGAACACAGAAAAAAGTCTTACGGAGTGCGCTCTTTTGAAGCGATGGCGCCAAAATTATGGAACAGTTTGCCTCAATCTTTGAGGGGAATTGTAAAGGATAAAAAATCATTTACAAAACATTTAAAAACTTTTTTGTTTCAATAGATTTCGGAAAACCAGAGCGCGGTGAGCATGCTAAAGTGGCATGGATACCAGCGCGATGTAAATATCAAAATTAATCAATCAATCAATTGCCTTAATAAAAATAGTAATCTACGTATGATAGAAAGTAAGCAATAACGGTGAGTTCAAACGCGTGCAAGATATCATTCCAGATAACTGCACTAAATGAGATTCTTAAAAATTGCCACAAGTGTTTTTGGTGCGTACTATGTAATACATAATTTGGGGGTTTGACATTAAAGTATTAATTTAGTTCAGCGGGGTCAAAAATGTTTTCGGTGGCGTATACGGGGAGGGTGAGGCTTGGTAGCACTAACTTGGATTCTAATAAATGCGTTAGCCGTTACTGGAATGCGTGATTTGCCAAGTAATTTGAGCAGATTACCGCCGACATTGCTTTGGCGAGCAATGCAACTTGTTTAAAAAAATGTTATGGAACAATATTAACCAATCACATATACGCAAACATTGCATTTTCGTGATTTTTTTTTAATTTTAAAAAGCTTTACTGGGGGTTGGGGGTAGGGGGGGGGGGTCCGCATTATACACGTTGATCGTACTATGCGTGGTACTGTATAGCACCTCGAAGCTGCTGAGAAAGAGCTCAAATGAATAAGTTTAAAAAAATGTTATGGAACAATATTAACCAATCACATATACGCAAACATTGCATTTTCGTGATTTTTTTTAATTTTAAAAAGCTTTACTGGGGGTTGGGGGTAGGGGGGGGGGTCCGCATTATACACGTTGATCGTACTATGCGTGGTACTGTATAGCACCTCGAAGCTGCTGAGAAAGAGCTCAAATGAATAAGTGATAGTGACGAGAGAAGGCAGCTGCTCTTCAAATGTTACATTTTTGGCATTGGCTGTTTTCAGGGTGACCCGTTTTCATACCACAGCTCTTTTTGTTTTGTTTCTTAAATCAAAGTAACTTAGGCGATGTTGATTTATGTTATTTTATTTTGGCACTAAGGCCCCAATTTTAGTACCGCTATGTATCTGACATTTTAGTACCACTATGTATCTGACATTTTAGTACCGCTATGTATCTGACATTTTAGTACCGCTATGTATCTGACATTTTAGTACAGCTACGTATCTCACATTTTAGTACCGCTATGTATCTGACATTTTAGTAACGCTATGTATCTGACATTTTAGTACGGCTATGTATCTGACATTTTAGTACCGCTATGTATCTGACATTTAAGTACCGCTACGTATCTGACATTTTAGTACCGCTATGTATCTGACATTTTAGTACAGCTATGTATCTGACATTTTAGTACCGCTATGTATCTGACATTTTAGTACCGATATGTATCTGACATTTTAGTTCCGCTATGTATCTGACATTTTAGTACCGCTATGTATCTGACATTTTAGTACCGCTACGTATCTGACATTTTAGTACCGCTATGTATCTGACATTTTAGTAACGCTATGTATCTGACATTTTAGTACCGCTATGTATCTGACATTTTAGTACCGCTATGTATCTGACATTTTAGTACCGCTATGTATCTGACATTATAGTACAGATATGTATCTGACATTTTAGTACCGCTATGTATCTGACATTTTAGTACCGCTATGTATCTGACATTTTAGTAACGCTATGTATCTGACATTTTAGTACCCCTATGTATCTGACATTTTAGTAACGCTATGTATCTGACATTTTAGTACCGCTATGTATCTGACATTTTAGTACCGCTATGTATCTGACATTTTAGTACCGCTATGTATCTGACATTTTAATACCGCTATGTATCTGACATTTTTTGTTACCGACGTTTAACGAGGCCCCCTTTGAAAAGATTCCTTAAATATTTACTCTAAGGCTTTTGTATAGGACCCATCGTTTGTACATATTGGCATGGGCGACCTATTTCTTAAGGCCGGGACGGTTGGAAAAAGGGGAAGAGGGACAAATTTTAAAATGAAATGTGCTAAAGCTTTGTAAATCTTTTGTAAATAAATGTGTGAAAGATAATATTCAAGCAAAAGGAACCAACATTTTCCATACCTATAACGATTGTGTAGTCAGTTCTACATCTCTCTAGACATTGCAAATGTGAAGAAGAAACCAACTGTCGGTAGTTGACAGAAATCTTCAAGAATTGTAAATAACAGATTCCATTAAAAAAAAAATCATCGCAAATAAAAATCCAGCAACACACCTTCACTTTTTGTAAAACTAACACTCATTTTAATGTGTAATTTCAATTTAGATTTATTATGTAATTTATCACTTGTTTTTTGAGGTAATTACTAATATTTTGTTCGCTGGATTAGACGATGCAATGACTGAGGAGAGGTCACCACCAGCAAAGAAAAGTGGGTTTAAAATAGGAGACAATGTCAAAATCGCAGTTGGATTGTCAGCTCTGAAAAAACTTCAGGACGGACATGGAGGATTTCCCAGTAACATGATGAAGGTATTTTAGAAGAAAAAAAGGATACTTAATAGAACATGGATATGTTTGTAGCTTGATTTTTTTCGTATCTATTGTTTTGTTTTGTCAACACCTCTCTCTCTCTCTCACTCTCTCTCTCTCTCTCTCTCTCTCTCACACTCTCTCTCTCTCTCTCTCACTCTCTCTCTCTCTCTCTCTCTTTCTTTCTCTTTCTCTCTTTATATGTTTGTAGCTTGTTTTTTTTTCGTATCTATTGTTTTGTTTTGTCTACACCTCTCTCTCTCTCTCTCTCTCTCTCTCTCTCTCTCTCTCTCTCACACTCTCTCTCTCTCTCTCTCACTCTCTCTCTCTCTCTCTCTCTTTCTTTCTCTTTCTCTCTTTACCTCTGTCCTATCTGTTTATTATATATTTGTCACTCTATACATTTTTTTCATCATTGTATATATGCAAGTACATGTTTTCTGTAATCTCATATATTCTGTTTTAAAAAAAAAAACCAACAATTTTATATTTCAATTTAAATTGTATTTTAAATTATATGCGGTATTCTTATGTTTTTAATATGTCATTGTGTATGCTATGCCACACTATGGAATGTGAAATATAACATTTAAAAATATATGTCTCGTTTAGTGGACGTTGAAGAAGATTGTATTTAAATGAATGAAATGTACAAATATTTTTTTTTCTTTTTAAAAATATTTAAGCTGATTACGTTCTTCATCAGCATTTTGTCATATCCCTGATAAAAGAAGCGGTATGTTTATCCTGTCACTCAATTCACGGATATCACCTTTCAAGGGGTCCTCAAAATAAATTTTAAAAATAACACCACCTAAGTGTGGTTGATATGCTTTAAACGTATTGCCAATGCTCGACTCTTACTTAACAACATTCAGGACGCATCAGAAGGGTTACCAGCTGACAGTATAAATGGGTCAAGATGTCAGGGAATATAAAAAAAAACAACAACGCATAATCTGGTTCCCTAGCTGAATTGACAGCCTCTTGCTACGGTCATTAAAACACATCCATATCGTTGTTTTATTTATAGCTGCCAAGTTTAACAAAAAAAAAAAAACACAGACATATTGAACTGAACGTATTTGTTCAATACATCAATTTCACTCAATTTGGTTTAATAAATTTAAATAAAAACAAAACCAAAAAATCTCTTTTTTATTTTTTTTTTCTGATCAGCACGTCGCTAAAGTTGGTACAGTATTTTCCATCAACGACAATGGTGACGTCAAGGTGAAATTTGGAGACAGCGGGCCGTACCTCTTCAATCCTGACGCCCTGTCAAAGGTTTGTGGGAGTTTTAACTAATTGAAACATCAACAGAAATTAAGGTCTATACCAGTTTGGACCAGTTAAAATCTGTTGTAAAACTAAGGCAAGGTGTCATCACCGCATGCAATTTGAAGAATTAGAAACTCTCTGGCTGGGGGAAAAAAAATTGCAAGTGATTATAAATTATATAATGCAACCTTTATACTGATTAGCATGAGAGGAGTGGGGGCATCGGCTCGCGAGCCAAATGTGGCTCGCCGCGCATGCGTCTTGAATGGCTCGCTCTCCCTTTACCAAAAAAAAATTCAAATGATTAGAATGATCATAATTAAATAATATCGAAGAAAAAATGGACGTGTAGATTAAACATTCTATTACAGATGTCACTACTACATCATGAGCTTGTTTCTCTTTCTGATGAAATAATAAATTAGATTTGAATCGGGTCAAGGACAAACAACCCCCCCGTACCCCCTCAACCTATTTCACCACATCTGGCTCCCGTGCTTCTTGTACCTCTTGAATTAGGTTCGCAACTTCAAAGGTTTGCCCATCCGTATGTTGGCACATTTCATTTCATACAAACATTTTTTTTGTTGCAAACTAATGAACAATCTCCTTTGTAAATGCTTAAAAATGAGCTTGCAATATTTGAACACTGACACTAGCAGCTTATGCATTTGTAAATCCTGGTGTCTTTAATTTTCGTAGATATTGAATGACCCAAAGTCGACAGGGGAGCCCACACCAACCACGTCCAGGGCGGAACCTACCACACGCCTCAAGCCAGAGTGCACGATTTGTCTGACCCAGGAGGCCTGTGCGGCCTTCGTGCCGTGCGGACACATCGCCTGCTGTCAGAGATGTTCCAAGTTTTTCAAAAAATGCCCCATTTGCCGGGGTGAAGTCAAAACCAGCTTCCGGGTTTTCATCCCATGAAGTGATGTCTCGAAAGAGTAACATGAATCCTAGATTTTTTGGTGGGGTCCATGAAGTGATGTCTCGAAAGAGTAACATGAATCCTAGATTTTTTGGTGGGGTCCATGAAGTGATGTCTCGAAAGAGTAACATGAATCCTAGATTTTTTGGGGGGATCCAGTTCTCAATGATTTTTAATGACCTTAACATATCTTGTTCCACCACTGATTTATGTAAGATAATGTGTGTTTATCTACATTTTCTACTGAAATCTAAAATTTAGATTTTCCTTTTGTGAAGAATCTCTTATGCATAGTTATGTTTCTTCTGGTTCTATCTTGTTCTATATTTTGAGGGCCCACGATCAATGAATTGATCATTCTGGCTCCTATGTGTGTGTGTTTGTGTGTGTGTGTGTGCGCGCACGCGTGTGAGTTATGGATGTGTTTTGGATATAACGTCCAGGTGGTTATCAGTTAAATTAAGTTTTATAATTTAAAAAAAAATAATAATTGTGTAGACTTGATCTGAACTTACTACAGCTGACGCTTAACATGGAAGAAGATGGAAACAACAAAGAAAGCAAAACATAAAAACATTAAGAATGGTTACATACAATAATTAAAAGTACGTTTTTTTTCTGTTTCTATTACTGCATAACTAATCTTTAATTTCGTTTCTTTATCAAAGTGCATATAAAAACATATATTTGAGTTTGATATGAGCGTCAGCTATGCTGACCGTAACACCAAAGAAACGATAAGATTTAAATACGTTCGGATTCTCAAAAACGAACATAGTTATTTTCTATGGCTGCGAATATTAGTCCAAATGGCCCCGGACACGCAGCGCCGCCATTCGCACCCGGGTCCCATTAGACCAATGCTATTCGGATGGCATTTGTGGTAGTTTATTTTAGTTAAAAGGAAGAAGTAAGTTTACAAAATTATAGCCCATTCAAATATCTTTCATTTGATACCACATTTTATTTTACAAACCCAACAATGATATTTTAAATAAGTTTTTTTTAATCCCAACCTGGTTTAGCTGGTGTTTGATACGTCAAACAAGAAGATAATTTAGCTGGTGTTTGAAAGGTCAGACGAAGAAGATGGTTTAGCTGGTGTTTGATACGTCAAACAAGAAGATAATTTAGCTGGTGTTTGAAAGGTCAGACGAAGAAGATGGTTTAGCTGGTGTTTGATACGTCAGACGAAGAAAATGGTTTAGCTGGTGTTTGATACGTCAGACAAGAAGATGGTTTAGCTGGGGTTTGATACGTCAGACAAGAAGATGGTTTAGCTGGGGTTTGATACGTCAGACGAAGAAGATGGTTTAGCTGGGGTTTGATATGTCAGACAAGAAGATGGTTTAGCTGGGGTTTGATACGTCAGACAAGAAGATGGTTTAGCTGGGATTTGATACGTCAGACGAAGAAGATGGTTTAGCTGGGGTTTGATACGTCAGACGAAAAAGATGGTTTAGCTGGTGTTTGATACGTCAGACAAGAAGATGGTTTAGCTTGGGTTGAAATCTTCAGACAAAGAAGATGGTTTAGCTGTCTTGAGAGAAGATCTGCCTCTATGTTATATTTACCTTTTATCGATTTTATTTCACATTGATAGTCTTGTACCGGTAACATTAAACATCATGTGTTAGTTTTATTATTTGCTATCTTCTTTTTATGTTATAAACCAGGGGTTTATGATCAGTTAAGAGATTAAAGTTTGTTCCAAATCGATATTTAAGTAGTTTTTTAGTGGACAAAATTTACAGCCAAACATTATTTTTCAAGAGTTGAGCAGTTTGTTTCAACTTTGCTTAGAGATCTGTTTGGATATATTATTTGTTTCGTTTTGTTATTAACGTCTTGCGCACGGCAAGCTCCTAATCCATTATTGGATGAACCTGTTACTACTGTGAAAAGATTACTAAAATCAGGTGGCATTAAAATGTTCTTACTCTGAGACCTTTCTGTAATAGTTTTCAAAGTTGTTTCACAGTCTCCTGTCCAATTGATCTGTTTGTTGTCACTTATATTGAGTAGATTTCTTAATGGCCTAGTGGTGATATCAGAAAACTTTGGTACAAAACAACTAAACAAGTTACATAAACATAAAATCGTTAGTATTTCCTTTTGATGATTTTTGTTTGTCTATTTAGTATTTTCTGTCTATTCAATTGTTTTGGATGAATTGTCTTTTTTCCTATTTTGAAACCTAAGAAATCTGCCAGGTCTCTTGCAAACGGAAGTCTATGAGGCGCAATATTCAGACCTATTTTAAAGTTTCCAGATTGGTTTTGATGTCTTTTATATGAATGCAGATATCATCAACAAAAATAGCTACATTTGAAGAGTTGGATCGTCTAAGATTATTTGTTTTCAAAAGATGGTTCAGTTCTTTCTTTAATTCCTCTCTATAAGCATTTGGAATATGATACTGTTTTTGATTAAATGTAGGTCATTGTGCATTAGAATGTTTGTGTGATCTATATTCTACGTCACAACATCATTTAATTCCCCAATGAGTGATGTCAACTGTCTACTATATTTCTTGATGTTGTTATCATTGTCAGTATGTGCCTTCACGAGTAAATTCTATGTTAGAAATATAATTGGTCACATTGTTGTATATTTATGCAATGCCTGGAGATCGCTTAGCTATATCATTGGTCTCAGTGTGTTATTAACCTCTTGTATAAGGCCAGCTCATAATCCATTATTGGATGCCCATGTTACTATTGCGAAGAGATTGCTACAATCAAGTGGCATTAAAATGCCACCCTGAGACCTTTCTAAAATGGGTTTCAAAGCTCTTTCACACTATCTGCCCATACAATAATGTGTCTCTGACAATATGTGTCTCTGACAAAATGTGTCTTTCAAATATGTGTCTCTGACAATATGTGTCTTTCAAATATGTGTCTCTGAAAATATGTGTCTTTCAAATATGTGTCTATGACAATATGTGTCTATGACAATATGTGTCTCTGACAATATGTGTCTCTGACAATATGTGTTTTTCAAATATGTGTCTCTGATAATTTGTGTCTCTGACAATATGTGTCTTTGACAATGTGTGTCTCTGACAATATGTGTCTCTGAGATTGCGTGACGCTATGACTTACTAAATAAATATAGAGTAGTTTATTACAGACAACTAAACAACTACGAATAGGATACCACGAACACTTAAGAGGACTTATGGTATGTTTTAATGGCAGACCTAGGAGGTCAATCTCTCACCTGGAGCGACTTTTTCATGTGTCTGAGTATATTCTACAATCTAAACGTCAATACCAACTCACTGACTGCCACTATTAGTCCAACGACCGTGTGCATCTTATCATATTAACTTTTATATTGTTTAAAATTAATGTCTTTAAATGGAACACAAATGCTAAAAAAGAGAATATATTTTTCCCCCAAATATGTCAATCTCTCTATGTGCAACACCTCCATTAGTCCCCAAATCTGTCTCTATGTGCAAACCCATCGATTTGTCCACAAATCTTTCAATCTCTCTATGTGTAACCTCTCCATTTGTTCTCAAATCTATAAATCTCACTGTGTGCAACCCATCCATTTGTACCCATATCTGTCAATCTCTCTATGAGCAATCCTTGCATTTTTCCCCAAATCTGTCAATCTGTCTATGTGAAATCCCTCCATTTGTCACGAAATCTGTCAATTTCTTTATGTGCAACTCTTCCCTTTGCCCACAAATCTGTCAATCTCTCTATGTGCAACCCCATCATTTGTCCACAAATTTGACAATCTCTCTATGTCCAACCACTCTATTTCTCACAAAATTTGTAAATTTCTCTATGTGCAGCCACTTAATTTTTCCATAAAACTGTCAATCTCTTTATGTGCAACCCATCCAATTTTCCCCAGAACTGTCAATCTCTCTATGTGCACCCCCTCCATTTGTCCCCAAATATGTCAATCTCTCTATGTGCAGCCCAGCCATTTGTAACCAAATCTGTCAATCTCTCTATGTGCAAACTCTCCATTTGTCCCCAAATCTGTCAATCTCTCTATGTGAAACCTCTCCATTTGTAACCAAATCTGTCAATCTCTCTATGTGCAGCCTAGCCATTTGTAACCAAATCTGTCAATCTCTCTATGTGCAACCTCTCCATTTGTAAACAAATCTGTCAATCTCTCTATGTGCAGCCCAGCCATTTGTAACCACATCTGTCAATCACTTTATGTGCAACCCCTCCATTTGTCCACAAATGTTTCAATCTCTCTATGTGCAAGCCCTCAATTTGTCAACAAATTTGTCAGTTGCTCAACTAGATCTGTCTGTGGATCCTAGGTTTACAGTAATTGCTAGTTGTTCCAGAAGATCTTTCTGTGGATCCTAGGTTTACAGTAAGTGCTAGTTACTTCACTAGATCTATCTGTGGATCTTAGGTTTACAGTGAGTGCTAGTCGCTCCACTAGATCTATATGTGGATCCTAGGTTTACAGTAATTGCTAGTTGCTCCAGTAAATCTTTCTGTGGATCCTAGGTTTACAGCAAGTGTTAGTTACTCCACTAGATCTGTCTGTGGATCCTAGGTTTACAGTAAGTGCTAGTTGCTCCACTAGATCTATCTGTGGATCCGAGGTTTACAGTGAGTGCTAGTCGCTCCACCAGATCTGTCTGTGGATCCTAGGTTTACAGTAATTGCTAGTTGCTCCACTAGATATTTCTGTGGATCCTATTTTTACAGTAAGTGCTAGTTGCTCCACTAGATCTTTCTGTGGATCCTAGAATTACAGTAAGTGGTAGTTGCTCTACTAGATCTGTCTGTGGATCCTAGGTTTACAGTAAGTGTTAGTTGCTCCAATAGATCTTTCTGTGGATCCTATTTTTACAGTAAGTGCTAGTTGCTCCACTAGATCCGTCTGTGGATCATAGGTTATAGTAAGTGCTAGTTGCTCCATGAGATCTGTATGAACAATATACAATGAAATCTATTAAATCAAGATTGTCTCAGTCATTGTAAAATGTAATGTTATAAATGCTGATAGAGCTTGAAAATCTTTAAACTAGATGTTCATCTAGAGAATGACACCAGCAATGTCTCTGCATCTATTTGATGGTGACGTGGACGCAGTGGATGTTTATCTACTTTTGTCGGCCTAGTTTTAAAATTGCTTCTTTCTCGTCTATCCCACTGAGCAAATCAATTACTATGAAAGGAGAACAATGACCGGGAACGGAGCCGTAACACTCCACTCGATGAGAAAACTAAGTTATGAGTTATTATTTCAGTATAAATCCCATTGTTACAGGTAATATAAGCCTCCTGAAATTTTTCAAAATATGTCATGTTAATTAAAAAATTAATATTGCAAACAAGCAGCAGATCTAACACCATCAAATTGGATTTACAGTACCCACAACACGTTAAGTGGTTCTTTAATGTATCATGGATGGTATCCTTAATGGTATCATGCATGGTGTCATGGATTGTAACATGTACTGTATTATGAATGGTATAATGAATGCTGTCATGGATGGTATAATGGATGATTTAAAAGATAATGTCAAGGATGGTATCGTGTGTGATATCATGGGTGGCATCATGAATGGTATCGTGTATGGTATAGTGGATGGTGTCATGGATGATATCATAGATGGTATTGTGCATGGTATCACGGATGGTATCATGGATGATATCAAGGCTGGTATAATGGATGGTATCATGTCTGACATCATGGATGATACATTGGTGATTTCATGGATAGTACCATGGATTGTTTAATGAACAATGTATGGTATCATGGATTCTAGCATATATTGTATCATGGATGGTATTATAGGTGGTTTAATGTATGTTACTCTGTATTATTTAATGAATGTTATCATGGATGGTATCATCGATACTTTCATGAACGTTTTCATGGATGATTGCGTGGAATATTATGGATTGCTTAATAGATGCTATCGTGGATGTTATCATGGATGGTTTAATGGATGTTATCATGGATTTTGTCATTGATGTTTTCATAGAATAACAACAGCTGAGACACGAAGGCTTGTCCGAAAGTGGAATATTAGGTCACTGTCTGATGCAACTATTACATGCAAGTCACCTACGAGCTTACAATAACCCCAACCTCCCCCTAATTGGATGACTCGATGGTCCTAGTCGACTTCGACGGACGAACAACAACATGGATACTATCTTTGAAAGGTTTCACGGATCGTTTCTTGGATGGTATCATGTATTGTTTCATGAATGCTATTATATGTGGTATCATGGATTGTATAATTGATTTTTTCAAGGATTTGTATATTGGATAGTATCGTGAATGGTTTCGAAATAAACATGCGAAAAGAAAGGAAAGTCTGAAAACACAGTTAATAAATCATTAAGAATCTAAGAAACATTAGAAACTTTAAATTCGACCCCTTTCAGAATAGCTGCCAGTAGCAGTCGTCCTGAAGTTGATATCAGTAGCGTCGATAATGAATAGAATAATTGTTTGTTACATCAAGGTTGGTTTCATTTTGCTTAACAGCACATGCGCAAAGGGATTACAAAAACAACAGCTCAAAATGACAATCCCTACTGTTATGTCTGTGAATGATGAAATATTTATATTCAAAGTTATAGAAAATTATCAAAACTTAACTTTGTGTGCGTCCATGTATAAAGTGACTGCAGACAACAAAAAACCGATAGGGAAGTAACAAAACTACGGCTGTTGACAACAGATTTGTGGGCATTTCGCCACGTTACCCTGACTGGCCAATGGCTTATCGGGAAAAAAATGACTCCGCCCTGAACTGGATGTTCAACTATAAATGGAAGGGAGAGAGCTCTGGCTGAGCAAAGGGACGTGAACCATCGTGTTTAAACAAGTTACCAGCTGCTGTTGTGTATTCTTGAGGACTTGCTGAAAAATGTTGAAACTCACTCTAGCCTTGTCTTTTGCTGCCATATTTTGTGGTGTGTTTAATATGTTCAAATTTCTGAAGTTTATTGCGTGTTGATTCTATAAACTCGTGTTAAGATCACGACAGATCATGGGACGAAAGTGATCTGTCATATGTTTTAAATAAAATAAGTTTTAACTTAAATTTGAAGTAGGTTAAATATGTTTTACGTTAAATATGTTTCAATTAAAATATGTTTTAAGTCAAATATGTTTTAAGTTCAATATGTTTTAAGTCAAATATGTTTTAAGTCAATTATATTTTAAGTTAAATATACTTTAAGTCAAATATGTTTTAAGTCAAATATGTTTTAAGTCAAATATGTTTTAAATCAATTATGTTTTAAGTTAAATATGAATAAGGTAAAATTTGTTATAAGTCAAATATATTTTAAGTCAAACATGTTTTGAGTCAAATATGTTTTAAGTCAAATATGTGTGAATTCATCTATGCTTTTTGTCAAATTTGTTTGTAGTCAATTATGTCCAGATAAAAGTTGGAGCAACTACAAATATATTTAAACATTGAACAAAATTGACAGTGGCGTATCTTGATTAAATGCGACCAGGTGTGGATTCCTGAAAGAGCGCCCTTTAACACATCCACAAAAAATTATTAATACAAATGATACAATGTGTTATAAACCCAAAATAGTGTGCTGCCATACATAAATATTTTCTTTAATATAACAGAGGGTATTTCAATGCTAAACCAAAAGTTATTATCATGTAACTTAGAGCGTTCCTATCCATAAGAACATTTTTCAATAATGGGATAAAATTTTTGCATTGTTTCGAGGATATTTAAAGTATCCAGCTATAGATTAATAATGCTGGAATATATAATCACGAATTGAACCCTTTCGAACTTGTGTGTTTGGTTTATTTCATAGAATGCAGCCCTTTAAGGAAAGATCTGCTCTCCAAACGAAGTGATCCATGCAGCTTGCTGATGGAATGTTCTTTCCCTATGACGGGATATGAGTCGGGAGATTTAAGGGACTTAGTTGCACTTTCTAATGAGACGGTTTACACCCTCTTCTGTCAGTGAGTAAAGAGTTGACTACGAAATTCTTCTATAAGCGAGTTAAGGGACGATTATAAAAGTCTTCTCTCAGTGAGTCAAGGGACGATTATAACAAGGCTTTTCTGTCAGTGAGTCAAGGGATGATTATAACAAGACTTTTCTGTCAGTGAATCAAGGGATGATTATAACAAGACTTTTCTGTCAGTGACTCAAGGGATGATTATAACAAGACTTTTCTGTCAGTGAGTCAAGGGATAATTATAACAAGTCTTTTCTGTCAGTGAATCAAGGGATGATTATAACAAGACTTTTCTGTCAGTGAGTCAAGGGATGATTATAACAAGACTTTTCTGTCAGTGAGTCAAGGGATGATTATAACAAGTCTTTTCTGTCAGTGAGTCAAGGGATGATTATAACAAGGCTTTTCTCTCAGTGAGTCAAGGGACGATTATAACAAGGCTTTTCTGTCAGTGAGTCAAGGGATGATTATAACAAGGCTTTTCTCTCAGTGAGTCAAGGGATGATTATAACAAGTCTTTTCTGTCAGTGAGTCAAGGGATGATTATAACAAGACTTTTCTGTCAGTGAGTCAAGGGATGATTATAACAAGACTTTTCTGTCAGTGAATCAAGGGATGATTATAACAAGACTTTTCTGTCAGTGAGTCAAGGGATGATTATAACAAGACTTTTCTGTCAGTGAGTCAAGGGATGATTATAACAAGGCTTTTCTGTCAGTGAGTCAAGGGATGATTATAACAAGGCTTTTCTGTCAGTGAGTCAAGGGATGATTATAACAAGGCTTTTCTCTCAGTGAGTCAAGGGATGATTATAACAAGTCTTTTCTGTCAGTGAGTCAAGGGATGATTATAACAAGTCTTTTCTGTCAGTGAGTCAAGGGATGATTATAACAAGACTTTTCTGTCAGTTAAGAGGCTATTATAAATGTCTTCTGTCACTTAGTAAATTTTGGTTTAAGGAACGCACTGTTCAGTAAGTAAACCGAGACATTGGAATGCATTTCGTCGAAGTCCAAAAATTGTTATCACAAAAGTCGCGTTCTTAACATCAAGGCTAGTTTTTACAAAATAATTAGTCCAGTAGTTTTTACATGTAATGTTTTTGCTACGATGATTGCTTTACATCAAGGACATTTTTTTTTCAAAAGTATAATTTTAAAACCATTCAGTATGTTATATTAGTGAACGTCAAAAGTATACATGTATTTTAATGTGGACAAGCCTAAAATCCATGTCTCTTTTATCTAAAAAAAATTAATTAAAAATCCTAACTATTTTTGTCATATAAAAACTTTATATAAAGTTTTAGTTATTTTATTACAAATTAATACTCTAACAACCCACAAGCTTTTTCACTGTCACACTGCAGATTTACTTCAAAACAATTTCAGAAAATGAAAGAAAATATTACGCACGAAATGTGCATCGATTTATTTTGTTCAAGAGCCTTCTTTAGCGCAGTTATCGGGAATATTATTAAGTGAATTCAGTGGCATCATATTTCCTTTAACCTTCTCATGAAAAAACTTGAAAAACTGATTTTGTGGGGTAGAGGTTAAGGGTTGGAGCTAAAATTTGACAGAATGTTTTTTTTTTAATCGTCAACGAGTCAATGTGACAAGTGTCAAGTCGATAGCTTGACCAGAAGTGGGCCGACCGATGATTTTGCCAGCCAGCCAGCAACGCAGAAATTCGAAGTTAATATAATGGTTTTTTAAACATAAACAAGCCCTTTTGAAATGATGATCACAAAAATACAGACGTGAATTTAAAGTTAAATTACAAAGTATAGTAAACAAAAAATAATCCCATGCTTTGATGACGTCATAATGTTTATCAAGAAGTACACCATTTATCTCTCTAACTCCATCTCTATCTATCTATCTCTCAATCACTCTCTATCTCTCTCTCTCTCTCTCTCAGTCTCTCTCCCTCCCTCTCTCTCCTTCTCTCTCAACATCTCTCTCTCCCTCTTCCTCTCTCCCTCTATCTCTTCCTTTCTCTCTCCCTCTCTCTCTCAGTCTCTCTTTTTCTGTCTCTCTTTATCTCTGTCTATATCTATCTTTCTCCCCCTCTCTCCCCCTCTCTCATTTTGTCTCTATCTCTCTCTATCTCTCTCTGTCACTCTCTCTTTTACTCTCTCTCTTTCTTTCTCTCTACCAATCCCTCTCTCTCTCTCTAGCTATCTCTTTCTCTATTTCTTTCTCTCTAACTCTCTCTCTCTCTAAATATCTCTCTCACCCTCTCTCTTTCTCTATCTATCTCTCTATCTATCTATATACATGTATATATCTCTCTCTCTATCTCTCTCTATCTCTCCCTCGCTCTCTCTATCTACCCCTCTCTTTATCTATTTCTCTCTATGTATTTATCTCACTCTCTCTATCTCTCTTTCTCTTTCTATCTCTCTCCATCTCTCTCTCTATCTCTCTCTCTATCTCTATCTCCTTCTCTGTCTATCTGCCTCTCTCTATCTATCTATCTCTATCTATATGTATATCTCTCTCTCTCAGTCTCTATCTCTCTCTGTCTCTCTCTCTCACTCTTTCTCTCTCTCTCTCCCTCTCTCTCTCTCTATCTATCCCTATCTATATATATATTTATATATCTATCTCTCTCTGTATCTCTCGCTATCTCTCTCTCGCTCTCTCTGTCTCTCCTTTCTCTATCTCTCTCTCTATATATATTTCTCTCTTTTTCTATTTCTCTCTCTTTCTTTTTCTCTCTCTATCTCTCTCTTCTTCTATCCCTTTCTCTCTCTCTATCTCCCACTCTCTCTCTCTTTCTATCTATTTCTCTCTCTCTCTCTCTCTAGATATATATATATATATATATATATATATATATATATATATATCTTTCTCTCTCTTACTACAGCAACACTCCAAAATGATAAGCCATGCAGACAAAAACAACAATTACCATTGGGATAATCACCTCACACGACACAAAGAGCAGGACACAGGGATTGAGAGGAACGGCAATTAGTTCAATGTGTAAAGAGTGATAGATCAGAACAGAGATCAACACGAATAATTTATTCACGAGCTACACGCCAGTAAAAGCAATTACGACAAATAGAAAATTATTTCATAACGTAAGAATCTATAAGAAGATGACCGTATCTGCTGAGTGTAACAACATTAATTTTTCATTATTTGTTAATTAATTTTATTTTTGTTTTGTAACTCCAACGGTCATACACAATCTTTTAGATAAAGTTTATAATTTGTGAAAGTGATTCATCATCAGTGGCACTACAGCCCATGTAGGGTCCCGACCAGCTCCAGCACATCGTCCCATTTAGACATCATCATCAATGGCACTAGAGCACATATAGGGCCTTGGCCTATAACACAAAGTCCGTCCATTTCGATCGATCCATGGCTTTTCACCTCCATTTATTGTAGTACACATAAATATTTTCTTCTTTACAGACAGCTCCCGACGTTCAAAAAATGTTATACTGACAGAGCTTTCCAGTGCCCCAACAAAACTGTATGGGGTCCCCTAAAGGAAAACCTTGGACTGTCATATGCCATCTGTGCACCTGGAGGCAAAACTGGTAGGTTTGATACATTACTTTTTAAAAACAGATTTCCTTGGTATCAACATCCTTTCTCCATTCATTAATTAAACATATATAAATATCAAATGATAATATGTTTGAAAATAGAAATCGTTTACAATGATAAGTTTACTTTTTAAAATTTATTTTTTATCAACTTAAAGCCTATAAATATTAATGTGGAGACAGAGTAAATTTAAATATTTGTAGAAAGACTTTATCTCATTAAAATTAATCCACAGAGGCCATCGCCTTTGCTAACTCCGAGTGTGCTTTTGATGTCGCCAAGAAACAGGAAGCTAGTGCGCTCGATAAACAATGCGATGACAACGCGCTTAGCGATATCTTAGAGGCCAATCGTACACTAGAGAGCAACGGACAACGTATGGAACCTATCCATTTATGCCCGTAAGTTTAGACTTTTAAAAATAGAATATTCAGACCTTTTGTTATGTCAATCAAATCGTCACGTGAATTTATTTCATCGTATTATTCTGAATGGAAACGAAGAACCACGTGATAATGATACGCATTTCAAAGACACAATGACTTCGTTCGTTCCTGGCTCTACCTTAACAATCCAATAACGCGCACAAGAGAGGGGGAACACTCAAAACAAAAGAAAAACAGAACAACGAATGTGTCGGCAAAAAACCTTCTTAACCGAGCAACAAAAAAAAAGGGTGAAAAAAATAAATTATAAAAAAAAAACAACAATAACCTGTGTGATGGTGTAGAGATTTGAGAAAAAAAATATGTTTTGTTTATTACCGCTTACGTAACCTAAAATCATACATAGATATACTACTTTTTACTCTAGACAGAAATTAAGGAACAATTTAAGAAAGTTATCTTAAAGGGCACCCAACGACGTTCCTTCAAATGAAACCCAGTACTTTTTTTAAAGTCTCTCATGATAGATACTATAATAAGATGCTACATAATCTCTCATGCTTACTTCTAGAATATAGCGTACATAAAGAAGCATATATTTTTTTTTACAAGGGGGGCACAATAATAATATCATGTTCGTAAAAAGCAAGGCTGTTTCAACGTTTGGCTCCCATTGCGCTAGTTTCAGACATACTTTCGACGTGAACTAGTGTTAGGGACTTGAGTGTATAGTGTGATTGCGTGTTGGTTTGAGATTATGTGTGTTGTTTTATCTATTATTCTTAGTATCTTGTGACGTATTGTGTGGAAATGGACATGACGTATTAGTATTGTAGATTTGGGTGTGGGGTGTTGTTCTTTGATTACAATAACGGCAGTTGAAGAATTTGTTGATTAATAAAGATATTTCATCTAAGAATTATAGTTGTGAAGTAAATATAATTAAACCCCCTAGACAACGAAGCCAACGAACCTATTAAGTAAGAAAAGGTTTGTAACATTTGGGAGGTTCGTCCGGCATTGGGGTCCCACATCCTGTCGTGCCTGCATACTGATATATATATATATGTGTCCCGCTGGGTTTGAATCCTGCTAAACCTGCATCCTACTACTACTACATGCTGCTCTACTGTATCCCGGTTTGACGTTAGGCCGCTGCCTGGCCTGTATCCTGCCTGGCCTGTATCCCACTGTGCCTGTATCCTGCGACCATCCTATGCTGCTGTGCTGTTTCCCGGTTTGGCGTTAGGCCGCTGTCTTGCCTGTATCCTCCTTGGCCAGTATCCCACTGGGCCTGTATCCAGCGACTATCGCATGCTGCTGTGCTGTTTCCCGGTTTGACGTTAGGCCGCGGTCTGCATGGCCTGTATCCTGCTTGGCCAGCATCCCACTGGGCCTGTATCCAACGACCATCGTATGCTGTTGTGCTGTTTCCCGGTTTGACGTTAGGCCGCTGTCTTGCCTGTATCCTGCTTGGCCAGTATCCCACTGGGCCTGTATCCAGCGACTATCACATGCTGCTATGCTGTTTCCCGGTTTGACGTTAGGCCGCGGTCTGCCTGGCCTGTATCCTGCTTGGCCAGCATCCCACTGGGCCTGTATCCAACGACCATCGTATGCTGTTGTGCTGTTTCCCGGTTTGACGTTAGGCCGATGCCTGGCCTGTATCCTGCTTGGCCAGAATCCCACTGTGCCTGTATCACTCTGTGACTGCATCCTAACGTTACTGTTTCCTGCTGTGCACTGTGCTGTACCCCAATTTGACAGTGTACCAATGTCCGTTCAACACATTAGTGACAAGACCAATACCGGTGGTCCAGAGATCTGTGAGGGACAAGATAAAGACTTAAGTTACTTGTTTTATTTGTGCTCTCTTTATAGTTAGGTAAGATTTTGTTCATAAACATATATAGATAGTATTCTTAGTATCTTGTGACGTATTGTGTGGAAATGGATATGCCGTATTAGTATTGTAGATTTGGGTGTGGGGTGTTGTTCTTGGATTACAGTAACGGCAGTTGAAGAATTTGTTGATTAATAAAGATATTTCATCTAAGAATTATAGTTGTGAAGTAAATATAATTAAATCCCCCTAGACAACGAAGCCAACGAACCTATTAAGTAAGAAAAGGTTTTTAAGAACTATGTCATTTCAGCTTGACTTTGTGAGATGCAGTCTGAGTTATATATTTGTTCTTACTCATGTATTGACATTTCTTTATTCAACTATGAACATCTTCATCTGTAGCCACTGGTACCAATTCCTGAACTGTATCAACAGTAGCTTAACTGACACGTGTGGTGACTCGTACGCTATTTTCTACATGCGGATTCAGCATAATTTATTCCGGTACTTCCTTAACTATATAGGGTGTGGATTGCCAGCTAAATATTCTCGTGAGTAGTTCAACTTCTGCCTTGTTTTATGCAATCAGTGTCTGAGTATACCTCATCGAACCTTTCATATTGAAAATTATTATTCTCCTTATTTAAGCCGCTTTGTTCAGTCAGAGCTCTTTCCTCCTTTTAGTAAGAATTTTGTTATCCTACTTCTTCTTACCTGTACAACTAAATATACACTTACCATATTCTATACAATAAAAAAAATTTCTTCATTAAACAAAGTATTTAAAAATGTTTACTGAGATTATATTTTGTTTAGATAAAACCCATATTTCCGCCTTTGCCTAAGCCCAAACTTCTGCCCTTGCCTATTGGGCTCACATGAAATATCTGACCTAAAATTGTTCCATCTACTATCCAAATCAACTGGCATATATATTATTAAAATTGTGTTCCTTCTGACAGGTCGATTCGTGAAAGCCGAATTCTTGGGTGGATACAAAAGTCTGAAGCCTTAAGCAGCTCATGAGTGACAACAACGCCAAGAATGCGATACCCACTTTAAAAACAAAACACACAAAATGGATAATATGAAAACGAAAAATGAGTGATACATTTTTAATATTCCTTTCTTCATTAAACTGTTTCGGAAATAAATACCTTCGAAACTGCAGTGTTCTTTGCAATCATATCAGTACAATATATTTTTAAGCCAGCTCAATTTACCTCAGAGCAAGACTTGTTTCCTTCAGAGAGAAACCAACAGCGGCGCCGCCTTCGGTTGTATTTACCTTCATGGGTGTCAAGTTGACGTAGAAGTATGTTTGAGAGCAGTATGGGAAAAGTAACATCTAGGGCCACTTTTTTGTAGGAGCAGACACGAGTCTGAATGGGCGGTCAGTAGCAGCACCATACGTCCCCCACACACGGACGCAAGCTTGTGCTTCCATCTTCTGATTAATTAATAATTTATGATGTGTAAGTTGTGGCTCGGAACTCAAACAACGTGCGCCAACTTATTTAACCTTTTCACATCCCAAACACTTTCCTGGGAACACACGGATCTCCGGAAACAGGCCAGAATTTTTTCTTTCTTTCACCCTACACAATTATAGGAACACATATTATCCAAATATTTCACAACATCCTTCACAACTGTAGACGTCAACCCTTATGACAAACGATATCAAATTACTACTATTGTACGAGTAGTTCAATTACTAACTGATCTATTGTACGTGTAGTTCAATTACTAACTGATCTATTGTACGAGTAGTTCAATTACTAACTGATCTATTGTACGTGTAGTTCAATTACTAACTGATCTATTGTACGTGTAGTTCAATTACTAACTGATCTATTGTACGTGTAGTTCAATTACTAACTGATCTATTGTACGTGTAGTTCAATTACTAACTGATCTATTGTACGCGTAGTTCAATTACTAACTGATCTATTGTACGCGTAGTTCAATTACTAACTGATCTATTGTACGTGTAGTTCAATTACTAACTGATCTATTGTACGTGTAGTTCAATTACTAACTGATCTATTGTACGCGTAGTTCAATTACTAACTGATCTATTGTACGCGTAGTTCAATTACTAACTGATCTATTGTACGCGTAGTTCAATTACTAACTGATCTATTGTACGCGTAGTTCAATTACTAACTGATCTATTGTACGCGTAGTTCAATTACTAACTGATCTATTGTACGTGTAGTTCAATTACTAACTGATCTATTGTACGCGTAGTTCAATTACTAACTGATCTATTGTACGCGTAGTTCAATTACTAACTGATCTATTGTACGAGTAGTTCAACTGTGAATACATTTAAAAGTAAGTTTTGACAGTAATAAAGCAGGCCCCGGCTCTCTTGTTCTTAGAATAATTTTGAGATACAAACATAAAGTTACTAGGGAAACTAATCCTTGATGCTATTACTATGATGATGTGTTTATTCTATGTCTTAAAATGAGTAACTGATGGTATTGCTTCTCTTAGCACATACACTTTAACTCTTCAGGCGTCCGCCGATCTTGCTGTTTGTCATTCTCCTGACCAAAGTTTGCAAGCGTCTATAAGAAAGAAAAGATTGAAACAAAGTGCGGGAAAACCTTTAAAAAACGCAAGAAAACAACAAACGTATCGGCAAGAAGCCTTCACTAGCGAAAAAACAAAAGTACAAACAGAACTAAACAAGAAATAGCATTTCGGATGCGCTTCATTTTAAATAAAATTTAGGGAGAGGTGCGCATTTCGCCCATCTCACTGTTATGTCCTTAGCTGAGTTGATCAACTGGCAAGACTTAGTCAAGAAGACTGGAACATGGGGCATGTTTCAGTTGATCTCTTCTGCGAGGTTTACCACCAGATTCAAGTCTTCACATTCGATTTGCTCTATCCTCATCATGTACTCCCATCTTGTGGCATGCTCACAAAACATTCGGGAGGGACAATGTCTACGATAGGTTACAACCATAGGAATTGAGTATTGCATCACCAAAGCAGGTTGCCACCAGAGTAATGCATCACCTAAGCAGGTTGCCACCAGAGTAATGCATCACCAAAGCAGGTTGCCACCAGAGTAATGCATCACCAAAGCAGGTTGCCACCAGAGTAATGCATCACCTAAGCAGGTTACAACCAGAGTATGGCATCACCTGAGCAGGTTGCAACCAGGATATTGTGTCACCCAAGCAAACCAAGTAGTGTGCTGCGATACATTTCGGCAAACAAACAAAAATGACGACAGACTACCGGTGGTTGGGTTGGAACCGGCAGATTTGTTTGACCAGAACAAACAAAATTTGAACCGAATCTATCACAGCATATTTCTAGATCAAAGAAATTACTATTTCACTGCGAGCCATACATAGATAGTTCTTCATCATTCAATTGCACCGGAACAAATCCTTAGGGAATTGCTATTAATATTCTTCTCACAGACACGATCATCGGGCCAGATGAAATGGCTCAGTTGCCGGTTTGTTCACAGTGTAGTTTTAGCAGCGTGACGTCATCGAGTACAGTTATAGATAATTGACAATTTGTGGATACTTAAAAACAACAACAACCAGTTCCACCTACCAACCACCAGAAAAACACAATAGCTTTTGTAACAACACCATATTTGATGTTAGTTTGCAATATAGCAGGGGTGTCACATTCAATCACTCGGCGGGCCAAAACTCAACTCACTTGTAAGGTGGCTGGCCAAATAGGATAAATATTCAAGAAGTGGAAAATTAATTTTTTTTTTTTTTAAAACATTAAATAAATGAAAACAGAAAAAAAAATTAATAATTAGGAAATGATTGCCGTACTCATGTTCGTTCTTATGCCAATTTGTCAATGAGATGGATGTTTGGCACATTTTCTTGGCTACAAAAAAAATCAGTGAGGCGACTCCTGTGTGCCGTTTTGTTAATCTTCTTCACAGAAGACAGCTGCTCACACACATGTTTGTGCTACCCAACATGCTCAAGGTTCGAGCCACGTGTTGATGAAGCTGGGGCATCTCTTCGGGAATGAAACCGGTGAACTGTGCAGGCCCCAACTGTGCAGGCCCCAACTGTGCAGGCCCCAACTGTGCAGGCCCCAACTGTACAGGCCCCAACTGTGCAGGCCCCAACTGTGCAGGCCCCAACTGTGCAGGCCCCAACTGTGCAGGCACCAACTGTGCAGGCACCAACTGTGCAGGCCCCAACTGTGCAGGCCCCAACTGTGCAGGCCCCAACTGTGTCGTGCTTTGCCTTTAGTGTCCCATTACACTGCAGCTCTATTAACTCTATCTGCACATTTACACGTGCAGTTTCCACGTCTATGACAAGAAACAGCTCGAAATTTCATTTCTAGGCTTTAAAGTCACCAAGGCGTCGTGCAAGCTCGGGGCAAAGTAAGGCAAGTTGTTTTCAGCTACGTGTGCATTGGAACACCATAGTGTTGACTTAGATAGAATTGTACGCCTGCCAAGACGTCGCGGGCCCTGATATCATTTAAGGCGGGCTAGATGTGATCCTCGGGCCTTGAGTTTGACACATGTGCTAGAGGGGTAATGCTCATAAGAAAGCAAGTAAAAGAGGGGAGCAAGTGATGAATTATTTATGGAGGGTCTAAAATGTCATCCATTTTGAGCGTAAATCAAAAGGCCGGGGATTTGGGGGTCGGACATCAAAAAGACAGGGATTTTTTTTTTTATTTGTGGGGGGTGGGGGAGTCTGACATCAAAGGCAAGGGAATCGGATAAAATAATTTCCTGTCTGCTGACTTGTATCTTTCATATAGTAACATGGTCATAATTTTTATTCTTAGACTTTCATTAAAGTGATGTTTCACATACGTCTAGTGAGTTACATTGAAGTGATGTTTCACATTCATCTTGTGAGTTATATTTAAGGGATGTTTCAAATTCATTTTGTGGGTTACATATCATTTAATAGTATGTCTGAAATGATATGTTTCATATCTTAAATGGTATGTTTCATCTCTTAAATGGTATGTTTCATATCTTAAATGGTATGTTTCATATCTTAAATGGTATGTTTCATATCTTAAATGGTATGTTTCATATCTTAAATGGTATGTTTCATATCTTAAATGGTATGTTTCATATCTTAAATGGTAAGCTTAAAATCTTCAATGTTTTTTATTACCTTAAATGGTATGTTTCATATCTTAAATGTATGTTTCATATCTTTAATTGTATGTTTCATATCTTAAAAGTGTATGTTTAAAATCGTCAATTGTATTTTTATTACTTTAAATGGTTTGTTTCATATCTTAAATGATATGTTTCATATCTTAAATGGTATTTTTAATATCTTAAATAATATGTTTCATATCTGAAATGGTATGTTTTTTTTAAAAAATGGTATGTTTAACATCTTCAATGTTTTTTAATTACTTTAAATGGTATGTTTCATTTCTCAAATGGTATGTTTCATATCTTAAACAGTATGTTTAATAGTTGTACAAAAGTTTCCCCACCCATAGTAGTTTTCATCAAACAGTAGGACCCTCTTTACCTTCTCCCTCTTCCCCTTTCCCGGAAATTAAAGATAAGTCCTTTTGAAATGTGTACGTTTTTGATCATATGTGTTGGGTCGGAATTTGAAAGGAACAAATTAGCTGAATTGAAGCATAATAGGATCTTAAAAGCTTAAAACGATAATTCTCGTTTTGTGCAAGAAGATGATTTACCTGTTGTTGAAATCTTCAGAAGTAGAAGCTGGCTTAAATGCTGTCAGTGATGTTGGCATTGGTGCAGTTCTGTTTCAAGAAGATTACCACAGTGTAGATCACCCTGCCTCTTATTTCTCAAAGAAATTTAACTCCCATCAGAAAAACTATTCCACAGTAGAAAAAAGAATGTTTAGAATTTATTCTTGCTCTCCAACAATTTGATTTTTATGTCAGTTGTTTTTTTTTACATTCATTACTTATTTGTACTGATCACAATCCTTTAACATTTTTGAATAAGATGGTCTCCAAAAATCAAAGACTGTTAAGATGGAGCCTATTTTTACAAGAAAATAATTTGGACATCAAGCATATTAAAGGCAAAGATAATGTCATTGCAAATACTTTGTCCAGAAATTAATTTTCACCGTACATATAACTTATGTTATTGTTTATAAGCTGTTAAGAAGCTTCTTTGTCTAATATTTTGAAAGTAAGAAATGCACTTTCTTCAATTTTTAATGGAAAACGAAATCCATTTTTGAAAAATGAATTTTTTTTTCTTTTAAGTGGGGAGGTGTAATGTAGTACACTATTTTCCCCAGTGAACTTTGCTTGAACCCTAGCACACACTGCCCGTGTGGTCCATTCAAGCCTGTATGATACACAGCCCGTGTGGTCCATTCCACCCTGAATGATACACTGCCCGTGTGGTCCATTCAATCCTGAATGATACACTGTCCTTGTGGTCCATTCAATCCTGTATGATACACTGCCCGTGTGGTCCATTCAATCCTGAATGATACACTGTCCGTGTGGTCCATTCATTCCTGTATGATACACTGCCCGTGTGGTCCATTCAATCCTGAATGATACACTGTCCTTGTGGTCCATTCAATCCTGTATGATACACTGCCCGTGTGGTCCATTCAATCCTGAATGATACACTGTCCTTGTGGTCCATTCAATCCTGTATGATACACTGCCCGTGTGGTCCATTCAATCCTGTTTGATACACTGTCCATGTGGTCCATTCAATCCTGCATAATACACTCGCCGTGTGGTCAATACAAACCAAATGCGCCTTGCATGAAAAAACGGCGAAAAACGGCGATAGCAAAAAATAATTCCCAAAAGATGTCTCTTGTGAGACCAAAATATCAACGCTAAGATGATGGTAACTTTGTTTAACTTAAAGAAACCAAAGTGGATAACAGTTGGATGGTGCCATACAATCCATACCTGCCTCTGAACTACAACGCCCACAATAACGTGCCAAATTTCTAGCTGAATTCAAAGTGGTCAATTCTTCTTCAAATATATTTTGAAGGGGCATGACAGTGCAATTATTCACTTCTTCACTGTCCCCCTCCCCCGCTAAGAAATGGAAGCTACTATTAAATGGGACGAATTCAAATAACTACTTTCAAGCCCCATATTTAAGTGCACCTAAAGCATCCTGGAAACTCGGGGAATACAAAAATGCTCCACCAAACGTATAGTGTGGAAAGATTAAATATCCACCTCAGGGACAAGAATACAATATGTGTTATACCAGACAAAGAAACTAATGATGTACAGCAAAAATCGACCAAGTCCAAACGTCAGTCTTGGTTTAAACTATTTAAGCAAGTCAAGGGAAAAGTCTTATGGACTGACCAACCCACGAGGCAACTTAAAGAAAGACGACAGCGTTCACACCCCAAAAAAATGTGGTACTCCGAGACGCCCGATTATAATTAACCTGCATAGGCAGCCCGTCGCTTTAGCAACATGTTACAATGCAAAAGTCTGCCCCCCACTCCCCCCCCCTCTCCCGAGAGTAGAATGGGTACTTCAGCTAGTTCATTTCTTGATATTAAACTAAATTTCATTCATACATGCATCGTGGCATTTTTTAATGAAGCATTCAAAATTTCATAAATATTCATCTTTCCATTTATTTATTTATTTTTTAAATTTGTCTTTCTACCTATCACCC
>CAXITT010000593.1:116300-128903 GCA_964033795.1 Lymnaea stagnalis | reverse complement strand
GTGCTGGGTGGCCGAGTGGTCTAAACTGAGCAAATCTCAAGTTGGTGGTCTGGAGTTCAATTCCAGCTAGAGCAAAAACACCACCAGCACCCCGGGTAGATGGGACTCGTTAACCTTGGACGGCAACTCATCTAAGAGAAGGAAACTCTGAAATCAAACCCGGAGATGGAGTCCCGAAAGGCGGATAACATTGATACAATGAAACATTCCGACAATTCCTGCGGCGTCACTGGTGCCAAGCTGTATCATCCAATGATGTTCCCTTGGGTTACCCAGCAGCGTGGAGAGAGGCGATTTGCTGTTGGGAACCAGCTTATAATCCTTCAAGGCTATGTGGATTTCGTCCTACGAAGCCCACTCCATCGTCACATTGTGACGGACGGATGCCAGCAACATTAGATCTGTGCAACCTTTTGTCAAGACCGTAGCTCCAGGTCACGGGGTTTAAAGAGAGGACTCTACCAGCTGGCGCATGAACCAGTGTCTTTGGCTCCTCTCCGGGGAAGGTGTTGCGTTACCTCACCCCACCGTTCGGGGAGTAGTTCGGTCGGGACTGTGTCGGGACGAAACGGTCGCCTAGGCGCGGCTTTCTCAGGGCCGCATGTTTTTAATCCTCAACAAGGGTTTAATCCTCAACAAGCCTCATATCCATTATCGGCAACACGTCATCATGTTAGCGCGCAACTTCCGTTGCGTGAGAAGTCATGCGTTTGACCGGGATTTTTTAGCTTCAGGAGGAGACTGGTCTGTCACGCCACGAAGAGGCAAAATCCCATGTAACACCACCGAGCCAGTGATGCTGAGCGTCGACCTCACAGTGCTCGGTCTCGGCCCGACGGTCCTTCATAACTAAACAGCTTCATTGTTTCATTTTAACAACAATACAGGCAGAAACTAATTACACATATATATACATGTGTGCGAAACGGGGGATGGAGGTGTTAAATACAATGATGTTCAAAGACGACCTACTACACGTCACACGGTTGTAGCGATGCCATGTTTAAAGTACACGTGTTATAAAAATAGATATTCTTAAAGGTCAAAGCGTAGACTAAAAATAATCATATGGGGAATGCCCGTTAAGATATTTGGCATGAAGTGAAACGTAAGCACTAGTCAAACTGAAACAATTTTTTAAGAATTACCATGGATCGAGGTTGGTAGGAATTCTATCCATATTTTTTGGTTAGATCTATCTTTTTTTTTTTTTTTGTATTATTAAAATGTAATCTCTGACGACATTCAAGGGTTTGGCTTTGGCTGAAATAATGTCAGCTACGTCAAGGGCAACAAGCGTTTATTAGTTTAGTCAAACTGAAACAATTTTTTAAGAATTACCATGGATCGAGGTTGGTAGGAATTCTATCCATATTTTTTGGTTAGATCTATCTTTTTTTTTTTTTTTTGTATTATTAAAATGTAATCTCTGACGACATTCAAGGGTTTGGCTGTGGCTGAAATAATGTCAGCTACGTCAAGGGCAACAAGCGTTTATTAGTTTATATTAAAGATCTCATGAATAAAATTGAAAGTAAGTGTGTGGCCTTAACACTGCTTCATAGAGAACGACACACAGATTAGTTTGTCTTTTTTGGAAAAAAAGAAAATGTTTTCTTAAGCATTGTTCTGTATTATACATAATTTAAAAAATACAATTTTTATTTTATAATAACTATTATTATTATTACTACTACTACTACTACTACTACTACTACTACTACTATTATTGGTACTATTATTATTACTTTTATTATAGTTTAGATTTTTACTTCAGTCTAAACAGAAAATAAGATAAATTTTCAATGTAGAGAGATGAAAATTTACCTTTAATCATATTCAATTCAAGCTTGAACAAAACTTGTGTCAAAAACATTATTCAAACAACCATTTTATTTAGGATACTTTTAAAAGAAGGAGAAACTTTGATGTTATCATAGTTACGTCATGATAATAAAAGACAGTCATATACGTATTCCCAAAGCAGCAAATACAAATTATTTCAGTTGATGCATGGCAGAATTTAATAAGTGTCATCCCTAAAATTTCGGACTTTTCGAATAAAGAAAGAAGTATTACAACCCTTCATCAGTATAATTTAAGATTTTATCACTATTTTACTTTCGTTCAATTTTGTTTATGTTCATTTCCTAAAGGTCAGAATCATACGAAACTAAATTTACACGTTCAGAACCCAGATATATAGCATTAAGGAAAATATTTTGAAATGTATAGAACATTTTTAAACAATATTTTTCCTGCCTACGAAATACAACAACTAAGCTTTTCGTACACGAAACACGCGACATGTAGGTGTGAGATGGTTTTCATCGAGACACTACCAGCCAGCTTTGCTTTTAATCTTTGCGGACCAACAACCCGCACGATATGCCCAGCCATTGTGCCCGGCATGCGATGACCCAAATGTAGACGATTACGTCATTGCACATTTGATAATGGCATTAAAATTATAGTTTAGATGAACAGGGTGGGGATGGGGTCGAAGGGTCAAAGATCAGGCGGGCCCCAAAATTGCCTTCAGATAGGAACTGAACAGCGACATTGATGATGAGGGCACGTGTACTTCACAAAGACAATGGACGCCAAAATCGTCTTTAGATAGGAACTGAACGATGACATTGATGATGAAGGGCACGTGTACTGTAAGGAAACCTTGCTTACTCTCTGACAAACTTCATCTAGATCTGGTACTCAATAAGGAAACAACTCCGGTGATACATTTGATGATTAAACTCGTGTTCTTTATAGGGCTGTCACTTGCTTACACTTTCACTCATCTCACAACTCTGACTTCTCCCTGCTATCTAGTTCTCAGTCCGGCCGCCTTCCTCTTCTAACCATCCGGCCGCACTCTTCCTCCGTCCCGTCCAGAGATCCCTATTTATACCTCCCCCGTCCCATAGTTCCTCTCCCAGTCCAGGCGCCAGGTCTAGACGTCCCAGGTAAATGCCCTGGTCAGATGGCTTGATCCGTCGATCGTGATCCCTGGTCAGCTGGCGCCGGCTGTACCTGCCAGACGGTGTCAGACGGCCGTTAATCCCTAGTCAGACGCCCCCGGCCGAACTCTCCACACTACTTCACAAAATCGTCTTTTTCCATTAAATCTGCCCCGAGAGGCTTATTTCTCAACATATGGAGGGTGCCTTTTGATCTTCATCCTCGGCGCCGCTTTTCCTCCACTTTGCCCTCTCTGCACACACACACACACACATATATACACACACACTGTAACCTCTCCATAATTTGAGGATGTTTTGGTAATCTCGAAGGAGATGAGACTTACGACGAGAGTACAGAGAAGCCGCATGGTCCAACCAAAATGGTTAGAAGAATGTTAAACGATTGCTCAAAGAATGTTAAAAGATTGCTTAAAGAATGTTAAAAGATTGCTCAAAGAATGTTAAAAGATTGCTCAAAGAATGTTAAAAGATTGCTCAAAGAATGTTAAAAGATTCCTCAAAGGATGTTAAAAGATTGCTCAAAGAATGTTAAAAGATTGCTCAAAGAATGTTAAAAGATTGCTCAAAGAATGTTAAAAGATTGCTCAAAGAATGTATAAAGATTGCTCAAAGAATGTTAAAAGATCGCTTAAAGAATGTTAAAAGATTCCTCAAAGGATGTTAAAAGATTGCTCAAAGAATGTTAAAAGATTGCTCAAAGAATGTTAAAAGATTGCTCAAAGAATGTTAAAAGATTGCTCAAAGAATGTTAAAAGATTGCTCAAAGAATGTTAAAAGATTGCTCAAAGAATGTTAAAAGATTGCTCAAAGAATGTTAAAAGATTGCTCAAAGAATGTTAAAAGATCGCTTAAAGAATGTTAAAAGATTGCTCAAAGAATGTTAAAAGATTGCTCAAAGAATGTTAAAAGATTGCTTAAAGAATGTTAAAAGATTGCTCAAAGAATGTTAAAAGATTGCTCAAAGAATGTTAAAAGATTGCTCAAAGAATGTTAAAAGATTGCTCAAAGAATGTTAAAAGATTGCTCAAAGAATGTATAAAGATTGCTCATGAAGAAGGATAGTATACTTATTAAAAGCGCTCTTGTACACCGAAGAAGCCCACACTCGGTAGTAAATGGTTGTTTTATACCTCTGCTGTCCGTGTGACAGTAGCATGTGTTGTGTAAGGGCGGCACCTGATATCGTCCATTGTGGAGTGGACTTGAGGAACGCGTTTGTGATGGTGGTAGCCTCCGACTAGTATGTGAGAAATAATTGCCCACAGTGATCAGATAGTAACTACAAAAGTACTATGGGTTGGCCAAGAAAAGCCACGTGCATTACAACCATCATCTACGTTACATATACATTCATTTATAAATTATATATATTGCCAGGAAGTTCCAATGTCAAGCTTGGCCTCCGTGTAGTCCGTGGACCTGACTGGAAGTACGGCGATGATGACCTAGAAGGATTAGTTGGTACTGTTGTGGAGATTGGCGGTCAAAATGGATCTGAGGCGCCTGAAAACTCCGTGGTAGTGGTCTGGGATACAGGCGTCAAGTGCTACTACAGAACTGGTCATGGGGACAGCTATGACTTGCGCGCGTTTGATAACATCCAATGTGGTGAGTTCTGTAGTAGCACAACTGTTTGTTTCGCATGTAAGACATACGGCCAATGCTTAATAATCCTTAGTAGGATTCAACATTGAATATTATGGTTGTGTTTCTTTGTTTGTTTTTTTGGATTCTGCATTTTCACTTGTTCCTGCTTCCTGTTTATTTCACATGTGATAACTAGTCGACTCGTCTCAACGAAAAGATTCGTAAGTAGCAATTTCGAAACACAATTTATAGTTTTCCTAATCTTCTTTTTTGAATCGCCCTGCTGATAAATTGTTTTGGCTCTTTTGATGATTGAGTTTGCCGACCGCTGGTTTTTACCAATGAAAAAAATATAGTCAACACTGTTTATTAGTCAACACTGTTTATTAGTCAACACTGTTTATTAGTCAACACTGTTTACTAGTCAACACCGTTTATTAGTCAACACTGTTTATTAGTCAACACTGTTTACTAGTCAACACTGTTTATTAGTCAACACTGTTTATTAGTCAACACTGTTTATTAGTCATCACTGTTTATTAGTCAACACTGTTTATTAGTCATCACTGTTTATTAGTCAACACTGTTTATTAGTCAACACTGTTTATTAGTCAACACTGTTTATTAGTCATCACTGTTTATTAGTCAACACTGTTTATTAGTCAACACTGTTTATTAGTCAACACTGTTTATTAGTCATCACTGTTTATTAGTCAACACTGTTTATTAGTCAACACTGTTTATTAGTCATCACTGTTTATTAGTCAACACTGTTTATTAGTCAACACTGTTTATTAGTCAACACTGTTTATTAGTCAACACTGTTTATTAGTCAACACTGTTTATTAGTCAACACTGTTTATTAGTCAACACTGTTTATTAGTCATCACTGTTTATTAGTCATAACTGTTTATTAGTTATCACTGTTTATTAGACAACACTGTTTACTAGTCAACACTGTTTATTAGTCATCACTGTTTATTAGTCATCACTGTTTATTAGTCATCACTGTTTATTAGTCATCACTGTTTATTAGTCATCACTGTTTACTAGTCATCACTGTTTATTAGTCATCACTGTTTATTAGTCATCACTGTTTATTAGTCATCACTGTTTATTAGTCATCACTGTTTATTAGCCATCACTGTTTATTAGTCAACACTGTTTATTAGTCATCACTGTTTATTAGTCATCACTGTTTACTAGTCATCACTGTTTATTAGTCATCACTGTTTATTAGTCATCACTGTTTATTAGTCATCACTGTTTATTAGTCATCACTGTTTACTAGTCATCACTGTTTATTAGTCATCACTGTTTATTAGTCATCACTGTTTATTAGTCATCACTGTTTATTAGTCATCACTGTTTATTAGTCATCACTGTTTATTAGTCATCACTGTTTACTAGTCAACACTGTTTATTAGTTATCACTGTTTATTAGTTATCACTGTTTATTAGTCATCACTGTTTATTAGTCATCACTGTTTATTAGTCAACACTGTTTATTAGTCATCACTGTTTACTAGTCAACACTGTTTATTAGTCATCACTGTTTATTAGTTATCACTGTTTATTAGTCATCACTGTTTATTAGTCATCACTGTTTATTAGTCATCACTGTTTATTAGTCATCACTGTTTACTAGTCATCACTGTTTATTAGTCATCACTGTTTATTAGTCATCACTGTTTATTAGTCATCACTGTTTATTAGTCATCACTGTTTACTAGTCAACACTGTTTATTAGTTATCACTGTTTATTAGTTATCACTGTTTATTAGTCAACATTGTTTATTAATGAAAACATAAAGTAAAATTATTAAAACCATATTCTTACAACTACCCCAGGTGTGTTCCACCTTCCAACGTGCAACAGCTGCGGTGAGCGCGGGATCGCCGGCTTCAAGTGGAAGTGTGCGTCGTGCTACGGCGTCTCACTGTGTACCGCATGCTACATGTCTGACCAGCATGACATTTCACACCCCTTCATCATGTGTGAAACACCTCTATCCTATGGGTATGTTTGTGTTTGAAAACAAGGTGTTTAGATGTCTTTAACCGATGTAAACATCACGCCATTCAATAAAAGGCGAAACGGTTGATTCAAACTTCAATTGTTTAAACCAGCGAGCAGAACAACACAGTTGATGGGTACGCTGGAAGGAGCTCACCCCTGGCTCCTCTTTTGTCTTTTGTTCTTAAAAGCTAACCCCGAGGAGTGGTACTTGAACTGAATAAAACTAGAGATAAAGAGAATTATTCACCGGTGATATGAGATTCTTTAAGGCAAAAGATTTTTTAAACGAGATGGGGCAACTTTGGGGACCAAAAAAAAAAAGGGCAAGTGGTCGGAGGGAAAATTGTACAAGTGGCTTGTGCTACCGCTGCTTACATGACCTGGCGCCGTCCTATCTGAAAGAGCTGCTGACGCCTTATGTACCCACTAGAGAGCTCCGCTCATCCGTTAGTGGCAAACTCTCGACACCACGTGTTTGCCTTGAGACTTACGGAAAGCGCACTTTCGCATTTGCTGGTCCAACAATTTGGAACGCCCTTCCTGTCGATCTTAGAAACAACCAGACACTGGAGTCCTTTATAACCGATCTAAAGACACATCTATTTCGCAAATACCTTCTGGGATGATTGTCTACCTTATTTTCCATGTGTTGCTGTGTTGCTCCGGGTTGAAATGGCTAGAAAGACTTTGAGATTGTATGCTTGTAATTAGTTTTTGTAGTGTTGCGTTTGTTTTAATTGTGGTGAATTATAGATATTTTTTTGTTGACTTTGTACCGCGCTTCGAGCCTTTGGGATGAAGCGTGTTTTTGAAATGAACTTTATTATTATTATTATTATAATGATCGGTCGGAATAAATCCCAACATTAAATTAATATGTTTTATCCACCCTCTTGGGAATGCCTGTCAATTATTCCGTATATGGCAAGTCTGCAATCGGAGTTAGTCCGATGTGTGCAGGTCTTTAGGCAGACAAAGCCGCCGGTGTCAAGTATAACCTCGGCAAGAATACTCGGCAGGCTTCTCACGTTTCGGCATATAATTGCCGGTGAAGGTGAACAGACGCCGATATCAGTCGGAGTATGGGTCAGATTTAACCTCTATTTCTTTTTTTTTTTGAAATATAGTAATTAAACAGCCCCTAAATTCTAAACAATCCTTTTTAACATGTAACATCGAGCGATGAGAGTGGGGCTACTAGAAATTTGACAAGACATACATAAAAGGAACACAATTTTCAAGATCCGAAATAGTGCTTCCCCCCCCCCCCCCTTTTTCCTCCCTTCCAAGGCTCGCAAAAGAACATTTTTTTCACACCCATGAACTATGTTGATATTTTAATTCCCCCCCCTTCTTTCTCTCTTAAGCTTTTACATTGCAGAGTTATTTCACCCCCAATATATTTTAGAAAAACAAAATAAAATATTACGCACCAAACGCACTGGCGATATATTCTTAAAGAAGAATCTCACTTAGCGCAGCTATCGGGGAATCTTATTTTAACTTCCCCTTGACAAACAGGAAAGACAGCTTTTTCAAGGTTTGGATGGAGGGTTGGGTCTGACAACTAGATAGAATGCGTTGTCATCGAGTATTTGTGGCAAGTTTCAGCTCGATAGGTTTGCCTAGAAGTGGATCAATTAGCGAATTACACAGCCAGCCAGGCATCCACGAAGGGAAGTTAATATAAAGTAATTCAAACAATAGGTTGTGTTTCCATATGTTTATAAAGAATGTCGACACATCTGTTATCTTATATTAAACACATTATCACAGGATTGGAGTTCCACCCAGATGCGATAGTCAGAACGACAGACAGTTGGCTAAGGGGATCTTTCAAGGTGCATCGGTTGTACGCGGACTTAATTGGAATGCGGGCAACCAAGATGGTGAGTTCATCAAGTGTAAATACTATCAAGTTCATTATAACGATGTATCTGAGCCGGTGGCTGGCATAGGAAGGGTTAGTGCCTCTCGCGATTTTGGGAGGGGGGGGGGGCAAGAAATTTTCCGCCGCTTTCAACGAAATAACTCTGCAGAAAATACCACCCTTTGTACAATAAAAGTGTCGCATGGGCCAGATTGCCCCCTCCACCCCCCTTTCCTACGCCACTTCTCAGAGCGTGCCATTGTAAACCCTGTCACATTCCTCGCCAGACAGAATAACAAAAGAAACACGTCTTTTAGGTTTCTAATTGAGCCATCTTAATACCTGTATCAGGCTTCAAGTAAACTTATAATGGCAAAATGCCTAGTTTCTGTTTAGAAAGCTTTCAATACTTTATCTGCTTATATTGACATACATCATACACTTATAAATGAAAGAGTTTTGCGTTTAAATTATAATGCCGCATTACGCACAGTGAAGTGATAACACAAAGATATATTCATTGTAAATTTGCCTTACCAATGTGGTTAGGCTATTTTGACAGGAGTAAATCATATAATCGTCATATCAACGTCTTTGATCTATGACAGGAGTAAATCATGCGTCTCATTACAACGTCTTTGATCTATGGCAGGAGTAAATCATGCATCTCTTATCAATGTCTTTGATCTATGACGGGAGTAAATCATGCGTCTCAAATCAAAGTCTTTGATCTATGACAGGAGTAAATCATGCATCTCATATCAATGTCTTTGATCTATGACAGGAGTAAATCATGCATCTCTTATCAATGTCTTTGATCTATGACGGGAGTAAATCATGCGTCTCAAATCAAAGTCTTTGATCTATGACAGGAGTAAATCATGCATCTCATATAAATGTCTTTGATCTATGACAGGAGTAAATCATGCATCTCATATCAATGTCTTTGATCTATGACAGGAGTAAATCATGCGTCTCATTACAACGTCTTTGATCTATGGCAGGAGTAAATCATGCATCTCATAGCAATGTCTTTGATCTATGACAGGAGTAAATCATGCATCTCATATCAATGTCTTTGATCTATGACAGGAGTAAATCATGCATCTCATATCAATGTCTTTGATCTATGACAGGAGTAAATCATGCATCTCATATCAATGTCTTTGATCTATGGCAGGAGTAAATCATGCGTCTCATATCAACGTCTTTGATCTATGACAGGAGTAAATCATGCATCTCATATCAATGTCTTTGATCTATGACAGGAGTAAATCATGCATCTCATATCAATGTCTTTGATCTATGACAGGAGTAAATCTTGCATCTCATATCAACGTCTTTGATCTATGACAGGAGTAAATCATGCATCTCATATCAATGTCTTTGATCTATGACAGGAGTAAATCATGAGTCTCATATCAACGTCTTTGATCTATGACAGGAGTAAATCATGCATCTCATATCAATGTCTTTGATCTATGACAGGAGTAAATCATGCGTCTCATATCAACGTCTTTGATCTATGACAGGAGTTAATCATGCGTCTCATATCAATGTCTTTGATCTATGAAAGGAGTAAATCATTCATCTCATATCAATGTCTTTGATCTATGACAGGAGTTAATCATGCATCTCATATCAAGGTCTTTGATCTATGACATGAGTAAATCATGCGTCTCATATCAACGTCTTTGATCTATGACAGGAGTAAATCATTCATCTCATATCAGTGTCTTTGATCTATGACAGGAGTAAATCATGCGTCTCATATCAATGTCTTTGATCTATGACAGGAGTAAATCATGCGTCTCATATCAACGTCTTTGATCTATGGCAGGAGTAAATCATTTCTCATATCAGTGTCTTTGATCTATGACAGGAGTAAATCATGCGTCTCATATCAATGTCTTTGATCTATGACATGAGTAAATCATGCGTCTCATATCAACGTCTTTGATCTATGACAGGAGTAAATCATTCATCTCATATCAATGTCTTTGATCTATGACAGGAGTAAATCAAGCATCTCATATCAGTGTCTCTGATCTATGACAGGAGTAAATCATTCATCTCATATCAGTGTCTTTGATATATGACAAGAGTAAATCATGCGTCTCATATCAATGTCTTTGATCTATGACAGGAGTAAATCATGCGTCTCATATCAACGTCTTTGATCTATGACAGGAGTAAATCATGACTCTCATTTCAATTTCTATGATCTATGACAGGAGTAAATCATGCATCTCATATCAATGTCTTTGATCTATGACAGGAGTTAATCATGCATCTCATATCAACGTCTTTGATCTATGTCATGAGTAAATCATGCATCTCATATAAATGTCTTTGATCTATGACAGGAGTAAATCATCACTCTCATATCAATTTCTATGATCTATGACAGGAGTAAATCATGCATCTCATATCAATGTCTTTGATCTATGACAGGAGTTAATCATGCATCTCATATCAACGTCTTTGATCTATGTCATGAGTAAATCATTCATCTCATATCAATGTCTTTGATCTATGACAGGAGTAAATCATGCATCTCATATCAATGTCTTTGATCTATGACAGGAGTTAATCATGCATCTCATGTTAACGTCTTTGATCGGTGTCATGAGTAAATCATGCATCTCATATCAATGTCTTTGATCTCTGTCATGAGTAAATCATGCATCTCAAATCAATGTCTTTGATCTGTGTCAGGAGTAAATCATGCATCTTATATCAACGTCTTTGATCTATGTCATGAGTAAATCATGCATCTCATATCAATGTCTCTGAATAATGTCAAGAGTGAATAAGACATCTCATATCAATGTCTCTCGTTGCAAGGAGGGGATGGTAACACGGGCCTGGTCGTGAATTTATCCAGGTGGGGTGAGTACACTGTCCGATGGACCACAGGGGCCAGCTACACCTACCGCATGGGGAGAGATGGCACGGTGGACCTGAAGTTAGCCGGTCCAGGATTTGGTGGCTACTATTACAAGTCTCATCTCCCTGTTGTCGGTAATTATTTTGTTCAAGAAAATTGCTTCTGATCATCGTAATTTGCATTTCTAAAACATACTTAAGAACTTTACGGCAACAAACTGTGGTTCTTCCTCCGATCTTAAAAACAAAATTTAAAAAAATTTAAAAACCTTATTATGAGTAAATTGATATATTTTTAATAAACATTCACAAAATCTGAATGTCAGTTTATTGTGTTAACTGGTGCATTATTTATTCTCATTGACGTTTTACCTCACATTATTATAGCCAAATACATTTCACAGGTCAACTGAATGACGAGACGATCGAGAGTGACCTTGCACTGAACCTTCAGATCACGTTCTGAAGCAGGGGACGTAGGTACATCATAGTTTGGAACCTTCGCCAACGTTCTTAATATAAAATTGGGATTGTAACTGTATCCATTATTTCGCAAAAAAATCTGTTAATATCATTCTGATTGCCTTTAGTTAACGAATTAAAATTAAAATAAATAAATAAATATGCCATAGGGTTAGAGAAAAAAAAAAGACTGAAAAAGCACTAGAGTCGTCTCTGTGCCGATACTGTTGTAACTACGACTTAAAAGGTGACGTAAATATTAAGTTTGGAGAAACCGAATGGGGCAACTAAAATTCTGATGCTTTTTCCAAGTTTTTACAATTGTTCGATGATGTTTTAATTTAACTATTTAAATATATATATATATATAAATCAATCAATAAAAGTTAAATTTAGAATGATGGACAGGAAAAAATTAATTGATATCATGTTATAAACCCTTCAAGCACTCGGCTCCTTGGTAAGGACATCGTTATGTTTTTGTTTTTTTGGGGGTTTTTTCGTGGGGGGAGGGGGGTGGGGTGGGGATAAGATTTTGGGATCCTTACTGAAAACGTGTGAGTGTTGTGGCAATATGGTGAGGGAGGAGTTAGTGAAACAGTTCACTTGAATTTAAAGTAAATGAAAGGAGCGTGCTGAAAGTACGGAAGTGGGCAGCAACAGGGCACAGGACATTGGAAGACTGGGCGTTGGGCAGCAACAGGGCACAGGACATTGGAAGACTGGGCGTTGGGCAGCAACAGGGCACAGGACATTGGAAGACTGGGCGTTGGGCAGCAACAGGGCACAGGACA